>MJUU01063695.1:18658-67971 GCA_002080025.1 Modiolus philippinarum | reverse complement strand
ATCATAAACTTTAGTTTTTATTTTACCAGAGTCAATGGTGATACTTAGATCCAGAAAAGGGCAGTATTTAGAATCATTGTTTGCCTTATTTAGTTTCAGTTGTTGTGGGTAAATGGTGTCAACATAAGCCAAAAACTGGGGATTGTCAATAGTAAGGATATCGTCAATATACCTGCTATTATCATTGAAAATAGAAATAAGTTTATCACTATTTGGTACAGTTCCATTTTGTAGTTTTTTCATGAATTCCCGTTCGTAACAGAACAGAAAAAGGTCTGCAATGAGAGGTGCACAATTAGTACCCATGGGGATTCCAATGACCTGATGATAAACAATGTTGCCGAAACGAACATAAATGTTGTCTAGCAAGAGATTCAGTACCTTGATCATATCATCACATGTCCAGGAGCAATAATTGTTGTAAGAGATATTGGAGAAGAATCCTTGCGTTTTGTTGCAGCAAATAAACTGAAGACCCGAAAATTTAAAAGACCATTTAATAAGTTCACCAAATTTAGATTTAATCAAATTATGCGGAAGGGTTGTATAAAGTGTAGAAAAATCATAACTGTCAATAGATGAAACTGGTCTATGTATAGATTGTAATTTATCTAAAAATTCAAAAGAATTTTTTACACTCCAAAAGTAATTTTCACCAGAGTTTTGATATGTTTTCTCACAATAGTTTTTGACTAACTCCTTTATACAAGTGAGTGCACTGGTTAAATTGATGGACAAATTTGTGGTAGAACAATTACTTGAAGCCGAAATGAAACGATGTTTGTAGGGATTTTTGTGAAGTTTAGGAATCCAGTACATAGTAGGTAGGGTGTTATCTTTAGGTGGAACTTTGAGTGTTTCTGTATCCTTGTAATGTTGTGTGGTGAGTGTTTTCTCGTCATAATTTGTACGTTCAAAAGTGCTAGACTTTGCCAATTCGTTTTTTTTTGGACATCGATATAGTATTTTTTTCAGATGATGGCAACGTTGTTTGAAGCTTTGTCGACAAGTGGAAACACATATTTCTCACCAAGTTCTTTCAGTTTGGACTTAATTCTGTTAACATACAGCTTAGGTGGTGACTCATAATAATTTTCTTTATAGAAATTAATTTTGTTGGTGACTTTTCTAATGATTTTATTTTTAAACATATTAAGAGCATGTTTGTCTGCACTTTCTCGTTTGCACCATTTTATACAATAGTTGGTTACCGAGTCTTTAATAATGTCGAAACAAGCTTGCCAGTTTATTTTCGAAGGTGGGCGATATTTAGGCCCTTTTCTAAAGAATCGTCCAACTTCTTTGTCTACAATAATGCTCAAGTCCCCCGTTAATATATGCCCACAAGGGTCATAGCGATAAGGCGAAGCGGAACAGTCACAGCTGTTTAGAAAAACAAGGAGTGTTTAATGTGAAAATCATACCCCTACCCCAACAAGTTTTCCCAAAAAATGTCAATTTTTTGTCTATGTTGGGATAGAAATAAACACCATACGCAAAATCTGCATTGCATAAAGCAAGGTTGCATGAATTCTATCATGATTTGGTATTTTAAATCCCACTCAATAAACGCTACATTTGGTCCAAAATTGATGAAAACTGGAATTTTTAGCATTTCAGATTTGTCCAAAATTCACTTTTAAATCGTTATATGTGGCAAATCTGAAGGATTTATCTGCAGACTTGCCAATTTATTGTTTTAACCGATACATAAGTTATCTTAAAACATTGCTTAGAAAAACAAGGGGTGTTCAATGTGACTCTTAATACCGAAAACCTTACCCCTACCCCAAGAAAATTAAACTTCAAAGTCCCCAAAATATGTCTATCTTTACATATATATGAACCTTAGCATACTAACGCTTTACTTTCTTTGCAAAAGATGCATTTGATATATCGTAATATGTAATTTTAACTCCAAAATATGGGTAAAATTGAATGTTTTGGCGATTTTCGTGAAAAATGGGAATTTCCAGCATTGCAGAATTTTACTAAATCCAATTTTAATTGTTGAATAACTGCCCATAAACCACGCGCATGATCTTATTTGTGATATATTTCAGACTCTGTGTATTTTGGTGTTTGAAAATGATATGTCATTGGACCTTTATACAATGTTTAAGATTTTCAAGCTGAATAAAATGAAATAAATTGTGTTGAATATGTGTGGTAAGGGGTAATGTGTTTGTAATTTATGAGACTGTAGTTAGTCTAAAATGTTTAAAAGCATACTTTGTAATTGCTAAGATATAATGAAAAGATATTTAATCACCATTTTCAAGTTACATATCAATTTCATAAAGTATTTGAATCTCAAAGTCAAAACAGCAGAAATTCTGAAAAACGAATAATTCCCATTTTGCATACAATTTTGGGCAGAAGAGTCGAAAAGAGACCTCTTAGAAGTTCAAATTTACTTAAATGATCTTCTGCATGTCAGCTTTAGAGAAATAAACACTAGAATCCCTCTTAAACATTATCTTTTTATAATTTAGAGCCTGAATATTTCAAATTTTCCCTTAATTTTTAGGGGGAGGGGTGCTAATTTTGACATCTCTGAACTTACATTATGTCTGAACTAAAATGTGTGCGCACAATTTGTTGCTTAAATATCATAAATTATTATTACAAATCGGCCATTATTAAATATATATTCAGATTTCGTGATCCTAAAGTAAGACAGTCGAAATTGTGAAAAAATCTAAAATTCCAAAAATGTCTATTTTTCCCGTAAATCAAAATTTTATGGATTTTAATGGGTTTTTTCCAACACTGTATCACACCTGATAAGTTAGGCGTAAAACTAGATTAAATGACGAGGGTTGTTTATCTGAAAGGAATTGACAGCCTAAAATCGTCATTTTCGCAATTTTGTTGCGGAGGAGGGGTACATTTTTTATATAACTTAAGGATAACCTTCATCTTATATTCCCAAATTAACCTGACATTAAAGAGACCACTAATACACAAGCATTAGCATCATGCCCGGACCTATACCTCTACACTGACAGCTCTGGACGTCTGAAAACTAAACTTGACGACAAGCGTGATAATAGTGAACTTCGCATTTTAAAGCAGTAATATTCCCACATCGCAGGCATATGACTTCTTCATTTCACAACTCATTCGCTATTGACGTGCCTGTAGTTTCTACATGTACAAAGATTTTGTTAACAGAGCGAAATTACTGTCTCAAAAACTTATCTTTAAGGGTATTTTCAGTCATTGTTGCAATTGTCACCACAGAAGTTTTACGGTCGTCAAAATGATTTGACAGACCGTTACAATGTCTCTATTGCACAGATGAGAATACATGTGTAGATGTCATTGCGTAGATCCACAGTTAAACACCGACAGTGACAAATCCGGACTATTCACTGGCAATGTGACGGGTGCCACGCGTGGAGCAGATCATGCTTACCCTTCCGAGGCACCTGATGATACATCAGTTTTTGTAGGGGTTCACACAGCTAGTGCTTTAGTCTTGTAGCGTTCTTGTTTCAATTTTGTTTATTTATTTGTCTTTGTCATGCTGTCTCAATTCGTGTTGAATATGATTTGCCGCGATTTTGGATCTTTGATTTGGAATTCCCCTTTTCATAATTTTTGCTTCGGTATTCGTTTATCGATGTATTACATCGGATCAACCCCAGTGAGCTTGAAATTAATGAAACAACCGATACACCCTGCTTCATACTTTGACAACTTGTTATACATTTATGCACATAGAAGTGTGAAATCTAGACTGTTTCACAAACGTGATGATTTTGCTTTCCAGTTGTGAATTTTACTTTTCATATCAGCAATTTTGCTACCTCCCCAGAGTATGGAGAGCATCTTTCACTGTTGATTCGTTACTGTAGAGCATGTTGATCATACAGTGACGTTGTGAAAAGAACAAAAACACAATCATAGAAACTGATAATGTTAGGGTTATGTTCAGCTTTGTTACTTTCGTCCCTTCCGAAATTCCATGGCCATAACCACGACATCATAGATAGATAGATATGAAATGTAGGTTTCACATATGAAAACAGAAAGTTTAAGCTAGATTGATGTGTTCATTGATTTGAAATTACCGATGTTCTTTTTGGTATTTTTCTGTCGTTGTTTTTCACTGGCAATTACATCTTAGATGTATTTTAATAGTTGTTGTGCAAATTACAAGTGTCCTTACAATTTCAGTGTTGCTCTCTTGTACCTAAGTATTTCATAAAATTATGAAATTTTACTTACAAAATCCTCATGCAATTGTCAACTAGGACAGTATGAAAAACCTGAAAAGAATAACTAATAACACTTATCATATGAATAAAATTAATTTCCTTTAAACTTAAGATAAACTTTATCAAACCAATGTGTACTTATTTAGTCTAACAGGAACAGGAAAGAAAAGATTTAAAGTTGTAAAAATTGAACTCCTTGTAAAGCTGCTAATTGATACAGGTTTTATATAGAGCTTTATTAACTGGTAAATAAAAATACATTAAAACATATTCATTCGATAAAAGATAGTTTTAAAATGTGTCAATAACAAATTGAGACATGTTGGCTCAAGTTCTTTTAATCAAACTCACTGTAAAATGACATTAATGACATTTTTTATCATCTGCTTGCAAAATCGATAGCATCAATTTGATTTTGTTTGAGTACCGGGAAAATCTAATGCAAAATTTGTTCCTACTTAAATATGGTTTCAACATTTTGGAATTAAGCAATAGCAGTACATTATTTGAATACATTTGTACCTGAGGTAGATATATTTGACGGTCAAAAATGCAGTTTACTGGCTACGCGTAGCGTCCATAATGTCCATAAAGTATCCATTATGTATCCATAATGCCTAACTTAAAGTTCGGTTAGGTTATCATGTCGACAATTTGTTAGGTCTATGGATCGAAAAGTCTCGGACACCAAAGTGGAATTTTTCATTGTTTCTCTAAAGAGGTTTTCAATATCAGAGAACTATTAAAGCTAACACGAGGGTTTCTTAGATTATTAATTCTTCATTTCCGACATTTGATTTCTTCTCATGTTCAAAAACATAAAATTTCTTCATCACCAGACCGTACTTTTCACCTGACATTTCAAAGCGACGTCAGAGACGACAAAATGAGTTGCATGGTAATATTCCGTCTTGTATTTGAGTAATAGACAAGAATTTCTTGTACTCTTGATAAACGTAACCGTCTGTCGTTTTTTAAGAGAAATTGGAATATATAATTACAAAAAAACAGGATAACAGCAAACACCTACACTGGCCAAGAACTACAATCACATGCCACAATTCACACGCAAACTGCACCAGAAAAACAATAATGAAAACAAGAGACAAACATAAATAACTCGGGATAGCCGGACTTAGTACCGGCACTAGCAAAAGCCAGTGGAAGGGTTAAACCGGTTTATGGGTACCCAAACCTCCCCTTTCTCTATCCCGTTTCCCTATAGTATCATAAACATGCGAATAAAACCCAATACAGGTAGACTACTAACTCAATGACCACTATCTTGAAACAGACAAAAGCATATGACAAAACGTAATTTTGAAAGAAGGGTCAAAGAGTGCTCGCCGCTAAAGTGCCGGCTAGCTCAAGGAATCTAGTCTTCTGGTAAAACACTGTCGCACTACGGAAGAAAAATCAAACTCAAAACTCCCCGAAGGGTTTAGTAAAGAGTCTTCATGTATTTCAGTAGACATCGGCAGTATCAGTGAGAGGCCAGTATATATGTAAAGTCTTCAGGTCACTGGAATCCAAAGCCAATTTAACGGATTTGTTCAGAATATCTCGTCGATATCAACTATTACGTAAGGAATGTAAGTTACGTCCCAGTTTTTCTGGATAATTTATCAGTTTTTGACATTTTTAACAACATTTCCATAAAATCGAGGATAAGAAATGCCATTTGTAATTAGCTGTTTGCGAGTCACATCATATCTAGTATCAAATGTTCATACCTTCTGTAAAACTTCTTAAAAGTATTTAATAATTTATGAAATCTGTTACTTTGTTGTAAAAGTTTGGATGTAAGAGTAAGGTTACGCTCATTAAATTCATCAAGGGTAGAACAAATGCGAGCGAATCGTACAAGTTGAGATATATATAACCCGTAGGATGGAGCTAGGGGAACGTCGCCGTCAAGAAAGGGGAAATTAGTAATAGTAAAATCAAAATCATCCCTTTTATCATAAACTTTAGTTTTTATTTTACCAGAGTCAATGATGATACTCAGATCCAGAAAAGGGCAGTATTTAGAATCATTGTTTGCCTTATTAAGTTTCAGTTGTTGTGGGTAAATGGTGTCAACATAAGCTAAAAACTGGGGATTGTCAATAGTAAGGATATCGTCAATATACCTGCTATTATCATTGAAAAAAGAAATAAGTTTATCACTATTTGGTATGGTTCCATTTTGTAGTTTTTTCATGAAATCCCGTTCGTAACAGAACAGAAAAAGATCTGCAATAAGAGGTGCACAATTAGTACCCATGGGGAAAAAGAAGGGAAACGGGGAATGTGTCAAAGAGACAACGACCCAAAGGGGAGTGATAACAACTCAAAGCCACCATAAGATCTTCAATGAACGGTTAGGAAACCCCACACCCAACGGCAGGTCGGAGTTGGCCCCTAAATAAAGAGTAATCAAGTTCACCGAAATAAACATCATCCTAGACTCCCATAGACATAAAGTGAAGATATACTTAATCAAAATGATTCATTTTCTGGTTACCAAATGTTATCTAAAAAGAGAAACAAAGTTATAGACTGCTCTATTTTAATTCACCTATTAGTCTCTAAAAATATTCCATCACGTGTTATTTCCAGTTCAAAAGAGTAGGAAAAATCAAATAACAGTAAACATAGAATGTCTTTTCACGGTTTTAATTTTTGTAATTGTCAATTAATTGTTCCTTTGGTACCCTACTGCCGTTGTTTGATACATCTTTCTGCAAATATGAAATATATTGTCAAAAGTATTATCAATATTATAATGACAAGATAACAGTAAACACCTTCAATGGCTGAATATTACAATCACAAGCCACAACCCACAAGAGAACTGCACTACAAAAAAACACAAAATAGACTACAGACGAACATAAATAACTATATTATTATTTCGTGGTCTATCAATTGATCAATAACATATTTGCGATGAGATAGTATAGACCGTACTTTGCAGAAGCTTTTGAGTGGTTAGTTCAAATCCAAAATACATTTGAAACAACAATCAGGACATTTTAGGATGAAAGGCTCATGTTTTCGTGGTCTATCAATTGATTATTGATAGACACGATCTTTTTGGTCCATTTTATGAAAATTAATCATTATTTTACTTTACGACGCAAAGAAAAAAAAACAAAACGAATGGTAAAAGAAGATTTGACTAAGGCGTAAGAAAAAAACGAAGATACAGAAGTATTTACATGTTAATCTACAGAAAATGTGAATCATTATGCTTTCGTTTGATTGTTAGACTACTTTTACAAATACATGTTAAAAACAAACACTGTTTTTTCATTCACACAAATAAACAAAACATTCAATCATGTTTGCTTTGGTATTTTTGTTTTTTTCCTGATATTTCATTATATTTTTTATTTTCCTTACCTTTTTAGAGGACGCACAAACATGGCTGCTAATCGATCTGTCATGTGATTTGTAATCCTTGTATATCTTTCTAAAAATAAACTTAAATTCAAGAAATGTAAGTATGTTTTTTTCAGTTGTGTTATAATAGCAAAACAAACCAACAAAAACAGTTATACATAAGTAATTGTACAGGACAGAAATCTTACAGATATAATGCACTTTTCTTTTGATTTTGCGTTTATAGGCAAGAGTATGCATAGATAAAAAATAAAGAGTCACCGGATAATTGAATATGCAGAATTCACAGTCAGTATGAAATATTCAAAATATATTCAAAATATGATTGCTGTAAATGATAGCCTAGCGTTTCAAGATACATATATATATATATATATATATATATATATATATTGCATATTCATAGACTTGACTTACTTTTACATTTATGATCATAATTGCTGAACATAATCGTATAGGTATGCCACATAATTTAACTCTTATGTCCTGGATTTTCACCTTAAAACAGCACAATGTCCTTTACTGTAAGGTTTGTCTAATCAACATTATGTAATAAAGAGTATATTTCATTATTTAAACTGATAAAAATATTTTGAACGTAATAAGATTTAAAGCACGAACACAATTTTGTATTCGTGTATTTTTACCCCCATTAGATAACAAAATTTGAACTATTCTCATATTACTGCTCCAAGTTATCTTAAAACAAAATCGATTATCTGCACACATTTTTTTTACTTAATGTGAAGGACTTTAAAGTCATACAATCCAACGAATCATATTTCTTTCAAGTACTCAGAAGATTAAACATATATGCTTTTGAATGAATTTTCTTTAAATGTAGCTATGAATTTAGTTTCTACATATGCGGATTTCGACAGCTTATATATCTTCAGTGCAGATCAAATATTTCCATCAACCCAAATATGTGTTAAAGCTGATAGAGAACAAATTGCAAATAGGATCTGAAAAGAAAAGCCAAAATCAACTAAGGACAGAGCTATGCAAGAGGAAGATACTCCGTATAGGTTTTAATAAAATTTTCTTAAATTTGGATATTGAAAGTTTTCAAATAAAATCGGTTTTCGGGCCAGCAACGAAGTACTGGCTACTGGGTTGGTGAATACCCTCGGGCACTAACAGTCCACCAGCGGTCGCATTGGCCCAATTGTTAATAAGTAACAAAATACCGAAGTTAACGTGAATTTAGTTTCTGCATATGCGCATCTTAAGGGGGTAGACCTGGGGTAGGAGGAGATAACTCCATTTTTCACTTTTTTATTACTTACACGAACAAATAGAATCATTGGAATAGGTATGATCAAAATTTTTAAATTGTAAAATTTTTTCCACACAGCAAATAAATATTTACTTTATCATGAAAACAAATACCTAACATCCAGTTATTTATAATGAGTGCATTTTACCCTACTTTTCTGCAATGCTGTCCCAAAATAATGAAAATATGTAAAAGTCGGATTTCTTCCAAGGGAGGTAATTTATAGAACATATTCAGCAATTTTCTTGATTTTTACACACTTTATTCTAAATTAAGAAAAAATAGGACGGTAGAATTTTCTCAAATTTTAATATATCATACATTTACTAGTATTCTTTCTATTCTCAGTTTTTGATGAAAATTAAACGACATATTTTTTTACAAGAAGTGTTTAATAGTGATCAAAACATAGTAAAAATTTCAGCCTATACTGTTCAGAGAACCCATGTACTTCAGTTCAAACTAGTTAAATTTACTGTCATTATTGATGCTTAATTTCACGCGGGTCTAAACAACAGAATTTTGCATTTGAAATAATTCTAAATCAAATACAGATTTAATTAGAGCCAATTTTATACACCACAAACAAGTCCCAAAACGGACCAAATAATATGAAGAAACGGGGCATCTTTGATGACCTCTAGACAGAAAACGGGACGGTAAAAATTATTGAAAATTGCTTAAAGTCTACATGAACATGTGTAATTTTGATACTGAAAATATAAAGAAAATTAAACGAGTGGAAAATTTTAGGCTTCCCCAGGTCTACCCCATTAAGTGCAGATAAAATCAAAACCCTTGGAAATCGATAAACTGAAATATGTGTTAAAGCTGATAGAGAACAAATAACCAATAGGATCTAAAAAGGAAAGCCAAAACCAATGAAATATATTTTATGTTTTGTTTTCGAAATATTTTGATTTTGGTACACTGAGCAATCATAAGTTGTTGAAATGGTCATTTGCTAGTAGCAAATTTACTGCAACATTAAGCACGGGTTTTTGTAATTATCTGAGAGTGATTTTTTGTTTACTGTTGCGTGCTTCAGATGTCTGTACAATTAAAATACTAATTCTTGAAACAATAAATACAAGTAGTATTTCAATTGTTCTACAAAGCTACTGATAGGTCTTCTCCAATGAAGTTGTTTAAGTTTGTTCTCATAATTGATTGTCTTATGCTTTTTATGCTTTTACAAACTTGGTGTAGTAGCTCAGTATTGTTATTGAACTCTATGTTACGTCCAGAATATCTGTTTCTATTTGTAATGAGTTGTCTGCCCAAAATCTCTAAATATGTATGCAATGGTGGGTAAAACCGGTTTCATGGTGCACCAAATCTACTCTTCCATTACGGCAATGATTGCATTACCAAAGTAAAAAGTAAAATACATACAACTTAATTACGATGAGATCTTAAAAACAATATTACATTTGCATTTCGCACTCAAAGAGTTTTGACATTTCAGGTAGAAATCTTTTTGCACAAGTATCAGGTGTTGGACCCAGTTTAAAGTAAATTACATAATAAAAGTCTCCAATTCAGAATTTTATGTTATCCTTTGCCTTAACTCTTAGAACTGCAGTTCTGGATAAAACTGCCGTACGATCTTGTCAATTTCTTCAAGAAGACTGTCTCTATTCTTGGAAGTAAACAATGAAAAAAGGATCTGGAGTAAATCCACATGAAACAAAGTCTCTACAAATACATGGTAGAAGTTATCAATGGAACAACGCTTTTATTGTTGTTCTTCATCTTGAAGTAATCATGAGGTCTTCAACAAAATTATACAAAATTACACAAATATAGAGTATATCCCAGTGCAAAGTTCAGTTCTTAGCTGGTTATTGTGTAACTTTTAATATCCTAGGGTTTTTGTGCTATTCTAGCTTTATAATCTTGATAACTGCTGTTCTGATGTTTTGATGTTATCTGCACATTATTGAAATTGCATGTTGAATAAATGTTGCTGCATTTTCTTTATTTTACGTCACAACGTAATGATATTTATTGAATTTGGACGTTCCATGTAAATAAACTACATGTGTTTACACAATGACCATCTACAATTATCCTCGTTCTAATTTTTTTCATTAATGGTCAAAAGCACGATCGATAAAGCAATTTCACTGCCAAAAATTGAATTAAAAATATAAGACATAACATATATGTAGGTTGTGCATATTTGTACAAATCCATTTAATAAGATTTTAAATCATTATAGTTGTTGATACTAACATTATTGCAGTCCTTTGTTCATTAAAATATCATATACTTCCATGTTTTATGTATGTGAATAAAACCATAAAATACTTAACAGAGTGATTATCTACTGATATCTCACATGTATGAATAAGTATATAAATCGGTTAAAATTTTAATATAACCAATGACACAAATCTCCCAGCTGCTTAATTCATAATGCTTTTTGTTATTTGTCTTTTATAATTCTCAGTTAGAAACGTAATTTACAAAGCATTTTCATATGGCTTCAGAATTTTACAAACTATTGCATTATACCTTTCCTTCATGAGATTTGTCTTACAATCCATTTTTTTACCAAATTGGATCTAGCTAAAATGAAAATGTTCTACTTTCATTGAAATTGATCCAAAAAGGTTTATACTTCGTGGAAGTATATATTGGCCTAGTGTCTTCAGAAAAAAGGTTAATCTACATTGCGTAAGCTGAAATATAATTGACTGGAAAATGCTTATGTTTTCACTGTTAGATCTTGTAAAAGCTTCATGTCAATAAAATTGAATGAGTCAGCCAACGGAAGGAAGCAATATATAAGAAGTTAGCAAATTTCTCAGTCCTTTTTCAATTCGTCTTTTATTTATCATTAGGTATTTTCGATTTGTTTAAATTTTGTCAATATACGAGGATTTTTATTGAAATGGTGTGAAATATTCTTTTCACTTTTACTTCAGACAATTAACGCCGTTGCGGAGGGGAAAGCATAACTGAAATTTTTCCTTTCGATTTTTCATTGTCTTATTTTCTGTTTTCAAGAAAACATTCCATAACTCTATAGTCTATATTATTATTTTTTATCATAATGATTATTTGATTGCAAGCTTCAACGTTTCTGTTCACGTCTGTAGATAAAAGCTTAAAGTGGATATTTTGAAGAAAAAAAAATAAAATTCTTATATACTTTTTGTTCATATATTTTTCAGATATCTTTTTAAGATGTTTTGGAAAAATGTGGTGGCTGCTGTATGCATATTAGGTAGTTCTGTCAACGAAGGTAAAAATATTATGATTATATAACCAAAACTAATAAATGAATAGTAAAAATGATTTAATCAACAATGAAAGAATGTAGAGTAAATGCACTTGAGGCAAAGTCTTTACAAATATATGGCAAAACCAAATATTTTTTTTATAATTAAATTGTTTATTGGCAAAAACATATCATGATAAGCATAATATTCAGGATAATAACATATATAGCAACTGGCGGTTATAAACATAAATTTATTAATTCTAAATGATAGGTGATAAGTATATTTGAAAGAAACTAGTACTATATAATAGATTATTAAAAGTTAAGGATTGGATTTCAAACAAATAATTTTAATAAGTTTAAGAGTATTTACAGAATTAATAAGAATATTTGCAAATTGAAAGGAAATACAGTGCATATAGGAATATCAATCTAGTAAAGGGAGCCAGAGGTCCAAAACCAAGTAATGGAACAACGCTTTTATAATTGTTATTCAACCTGAAAATATCATAGACATTTAACGATAAACTTTACTCAAAACTGAAAAATTCTTAATTCAAAGCAGAAATTACTCTTTCAGTATTACAGTATTACAGAGAAAAAAAACAAAAAAAAACCCAAAAAACAAGATAAATCATTGTTTAGAAATAGATATTGTCATTGTGCTGCTTTGATGTAAATGAAAAAAATAAACGGTTAGATTTTGAAGTCCATGTACTTCAACGTTCTTATAAAATAGGTAGATCATATTATTTCTTGAAATAGTTGTTGCTATGAAATCATTAAACATGACATTGATTATGATATACACTAACAGAAAAAAAAACGAAACATGGATTTTATATATGGCCGTCAACGCAATATCTTAGATAGCTCAGAAATGTCGGTGTCAAAATGAAAACGGACATTTCAAGAAAGATTCACGTCTTCTCGGATGAAACGCTTCCGATTCTGACTTTATCCTGAATTTAGTTGTCGAAATGCGCAAATACAGATTTTGTTATTTATTACTACTGGGCCGATGCCTCTGCTGGTGGACTGTTAGTCCCCGGGGTGTTCGCCAACCCAGGAGCCACTACTGCGGTGCTGTCCCGAAAACCGATTTTATTTGGAAACTTGCAATATCTAAACTTTACAAAATTGTTCTCAAAACCTCAAAACTAAGGAGTATCTCCCTCTCGCATAGCTCTATCCTTAGCTGATTTTGGCCTCACTGTTTAGATCCTATCTGTCAGCTGTTTCACACATTTCAGTATATGGATTTCCAAACGTTATGATTTAATCCGCACTGAAGACACATAATTTGTCGAAATGCGCATATTATTTTAAAAATTTAATTTAACATTGATTTCGGTATTTTGTTATTTATTGACCCACTGACAGTGTGACGGGTGCTGTATAAAGAGAAGGACATGCTTACCCTTCCTGAGCACCTTATGTCACACTTTGAGAGTTCACACTGTTAGTGCTTTAGTTTTTATTGTTGTATTTGTAGTGGTTGCGTTTTGTGGTTGTGTAGCGTCTTTGGGCTTCCGTCTTCTGGTGTTCTTGCTTTTGCCTTGTCTCTGGACTTTGATTTATGTAATCTTGTGCTTTGATCCTTCGATATTCTACTGTCGTTGTTTATCAAAAATGATATTTTACTTTATGGCTGGAGCTGCAGCTACGTCATTTTTATTTGGTGTGCGTGTTTGCCGTAGATGAATCATCAGTGCTTAGATTTGTTATTCTTTCCACAAACAATGACCGTGAAGGCAAAATTGAGATCGACGCACTGAACGTGCCATGTTCTTGTTGACGTTGACTTTGGATTGAGCGGGGCACTGAAAAGGCAGATTGTTCGCATTTTTTAGGAGGGCAAAATGTTTACCTACATTTGTAGTACAGTGTCCCAATTATTGACATCAAACTATTTAAATATTCCATCAATTAACGGAGAACTCGTATATTGTGCGAAAAATTAAAATTCCGGATTTCCAACGTATCTTTTTTTTTTGGATTGATTTGAAAATTGAATAAATAAATGCTTTTTGACTTGGAATACATAAATACACTAACATAGAAACATAAAATAGCTACATGTCAAAGTATTTTCAAAATTAACTGTGTTTCGTTTCTTTTGATGATTAGTATTATTTGATCTCTGACTTGCAACAGCTTTGCAAAGAAATATCTTACAGCATGGGCTTAATAAAACCTTATGGGTATGTTAGTCAGTAAGCTATTCGCAAAATCAGTATATCATTATTCTTGAAGTAAAGTGAGTTTAATACTGTGTTTCCTTTAAGTATAATAACCATAGGGAAAATGATTACTTTGTCTTTCACCATGAAAGAAAATATTAATTGAATTCATTGAATATTTGTTTTAACCAGGCTCAAGAGTTTGTAAATGTGATTTGACTACAGATGCAAGCGATTGTGAACACCGACACGTTTGTCTGTCCTGGAAAGTAACACATTCTAGTCTAACTCTAATATGTAAAATAAACTGCTTACAGAATCGTGTTTATATAAAAAATCCAACAGGCAAAAACCAAGCAGACTGTTTACCTCCGATTCCAGGAGATCCACCAAAGTGTGATGCTTACTATAAAGAAAATAGTCATATTACACAGAATTTTGCAACAAACGAAACAATCTTCACATATAATGGAACATTTGATCAACACGTTGATGGTTATTGGGCTTGTGAACATGGAAGGAATATAAGTAACGACGAAGTTGAAGTTACGATTTCAAATGTTAAAGGTATAAGTATTCTTTTACATAAGATGTTAAGAAGTACTGTTTTCATCCCCGAAATAAGAAGAATGAATGATAGGTAACTGAATACTTTCATTAAATTAGTGGTGAGACCTAAAGGCTTCAACTTTTATCAATCTTTGGCGCTTGTTTCTCTTATTTTTTTAAAAAAAAGATCCTGTTGTAGTCAGCAAATACCCAATTAGACTTCTGAAGACGATACTAGTTAGTACATTAAACTTGATAACCCAAATAAAGCAGCAAATCAACAAAATGTTGATCTTAAAAAAATGCATTCATTTTCTGAAAAGTAAATAGGTACCTTTGATAAAAAACACATAAAAATTTAACGATGCGGATTGAGAGTGGCATAAACATATAGAGATGATAAAATGAAAAGCGCACAAAAGGAAAATTATTTTCAAAGAAAATGAAATTTACGCTCTACAGATAGACGATGGGAAATTGTTAATATTTTACGTCTGCGAAATACTATTTGTTTTTAAAATATATAACGAAGTATTCAATTTGAAAAGTATAACTAACCTCTAGTTGAAAAAAACACTAAGAAACAGACACAAGTACAAAACCAAAAAGGAACATGAAGACACTAATACAGATGAACAACATGAACCCAATTTAAAACCATTGGTGCACCGGTAGAGTTTTTATATCCTGTGTCTTTATTTATAAGATGCATGTAATAATTGAACCGGTAGTAAAGTCAAATCCAGAAAAAGAACTGTTAAATGGAAAGATCTTTTTTTATCTTGGAAACAGATATCCAAGGTGTTCAAAAAGTACGTAATGTCGACCGTTAAAAAATCTGCAGTGATGAGTTTCAGTTATGAATAACATACCTTTGTTTGAAAAGTCTATTTGTGAGCAAACGAGCCCTATCAAGGAGATCACTGTATCGGCCACATACGCTTATGTAGCAAATGAGTTTGGAGATCCTTGCGCTGTTTGAATGTTGCTAAAATGAAAGGGGAAGTTGACTATTGAAAAAGTGAAGTCTTCGTGTTTATCATACAGCCTAGTTTGTAGTCTAATTCTGTTGTCAGTTTCAAGATGAAAATCAAGGAGTAAAGCTGATAACATTGTTGAAGTGTCTGTAGTATACCGAGTTTCGAGCTCTTTTGGATAGATAAAAAAAAAGAAAAAATCACACAGGAGATAGGGCATCATCTGTATTATGAAAGCTAAAATTAAACTATTTGGCTAGTTTTTATCTTCATTTTGAAGAAGCCCTTCAATGGACCAGTCTCATACGAGTAATGAAACACATCAGCTAAAAGGGGTAAATAGGTAGAGACACTTGGAATTCTGATAGTCTGTTGAAAAACAAGTCCCCACACTGGACACATATATTGGTGATCAGAAACTCTAAAATTTTAGCCTCTGTTTAATTTTTCTCCGATTTGGAGTCGTATTTCACAAATAGTTCAGTTTTTATTTTCTTCCGTCTTGTCCACTTTCACCAAGAAAGATAAAAGAAATTAACTTAGATATCATTTTGTTAAAAAAATGTTTCGGTATTGACACGAATACATCATTTTTAATTTACAAAATCGACAAAAAATTTATGGATGATATTTTTTTAATTATTATTTTCATATTTTTCAATTTTTCATTTGTCATTTAAATCAAATCATGTGGATTATACGCAGTAAAATAAATTTGAAAACAAGAGATTTGATTTATAGCCTCAAGTGTAACAATAAAAACAAATATATTATCCCTTTTTGTAAAATAAAATGTTGATACGGGATATTTCTCGCCTGCCCCAATGCATCGCTTGGATCTGCACATTGATCTACAACAGCAGCTATTATAAAAAATCTAATTAATGAAGAAAAAATAACAGGAAACACTTACAATGGCCGAAAATTACAATTACTTGCCATAATCTACCCTGGGACTGCACAAGAAAAACAATAAAATGACAAAAGACAAACAGAGACAACGATAGGAACTCGGGATAGCCGGACTTGGTAACGGCACCAGCAAGAGCTAGCGGTAGGGTTAAACGGGTTTATGGGTACCTAAACCTCCCCTTTCTCCATCCCGTTTCCCTAAAGTATAATAAACATACAAATAAAACCAAATACATTTAGACTTCTAACTCCAAGACCACAATCTTGAAAAGGAAAGAATAAGACGAAACGTAATAAGGGAGAGCATTCAAGGAGTGTTCGCCGCTAAACTGCCGGCTAACTGAAGTAGCCTAATGTGCTTGTTAAAAACTATCGCATAACGGAATAAAAATTATATTGAAAACTTCCCGAAGGGTTTTGTAAAGAAACATCATGGATTTCAGTAGACTTCGGCAGTATCAGTGAGAGGTCAGTATATCTGTAAAATCTTGAGGTAATTGGATCCCAAAGCCAATTTGACGGAATCATGAATATCCTTTCAATATACCCTATTACGTAGAGAATGTAAGATACATCCCAGTTTTTTTTTAGATTTATTATCATGTTTTTACATTTTTACCAACATTTCCGTAAAAACGAGGATACGAAATGCCCTAGTAATAAGCTGTTTGCGAGTCGCATCATATCTAAATATCAAATGTTCATATCTTCTATCAAACTTCTGATATGTGTTTATCAATTTATGAATTCTGTCACCTTGTTGTAAATATCAAAATACCTAAGTTACTGTAATTTTTGTTTCTGCATATGTGCATTTCGACAACTTATGTCTCTTCAGTGCAGATAAAATCAAAACATTTGGAAGTCCATGAACCAAAATACGTGTTAAAAGTGATAGAGAACAAATAACCAATAACATCTAAATATAAATGCCAAAGTCAGCTAAAGACAGAGATATGCAAAAGGGAGATACTCCTTAGCTTTAAACAAAATTTTCTAAAATTTAGATTTTGCAAGTTTCCAAATAAAATCGGTTTTCGAGCCTGCACCTTAGTACTGGCTACTTGGTTAGTGAATTCCCTTGGGGACTAACAGTCCACCAGCAGATGCATCGGCCCAGTGGTAATAATTATCAAAATACCGAATTTACTGTAATTTTTGTTTCTGCATATGCGCATTTCGACCACTAATGTTTCTTCAGTGCAGATAAAATCAAAACATTTGGAAGTCCATATACCGAAATACGTGTAACAAATAACAAATAACATCTATATATAAAAGTTTGGATGTGCTAGTAAAGTCACGTTAAGAAGAGAACAGACGCGTGCGAATCGTACTAGTTGAGATATATACACCCTGTATGACGTTGCCATCAACAAAAGGGATATTAATAATAGTGAAATAAAAATCATCCCTTTTATCATAAATTTTAGTTCTAATTTTACCAGAGTCAACGATGATAGTTAGATCAAGAAATGGGCAATATTTAGAATCATTGTTTGCTGTATTAAGTTTCATTTCTTGTATGTATATGAGCTCAACATAGTCTTAAAACTAGGGATTGTCAAAAGAAAGGATATGGTCGTTATACCTGCTGTTTTCGCTGAAAATTGAAATAAGTTGATCACTGTTTTGTACTGTTCCATTTTGTAGTTTTTAGAGAAAAATCTTCACTTTTTATTACAACAAATCAACTGTAGACCAGAAAGTTTGAAAGACTATTTAATAAATTGTTATAATTTTGATTGAATTAATTTATTAGGAAGGGTTGTATAAAGTGTAGAAAAATGATAACTGTCAATAGACGAAACTGGTCTTTTTATTGATTTTAATTTATCTTAAATTTTAAGTGTCTTCATTTTTCTTTTCTGTGCTGTACCCATGTTGTGTCTTTGTTTTTTTCTGCCTTTTTTGTTTCTGGTGTTGCCATAGTCCTTGGGTTGTTCGCTTTTAGACTGACGGTTCGGTTCTCACTTACTTTAATGATTTTTTTACACTCCAAAAGTAATTTACCCCAGAGTTTTGATAAGTTTTCTTTCAAATAATAGAAACGTTGTTGGAGGATCTGCCGACTGGTACAAAATCATATTTATTTCTAAGATCTCTTAAGGATGTATTCTCCTGAGGTTTCAAGCTCGTTCAAATGTTGTTTATGAATAATTCCAAAAAAGCCTTATGAGTGACATTTTTCTATTGATTTATTTTATATAATGACCATCCCAAATTGTCTAAAAAAATTATGTACCTACGGCCGGTAGTTTGCGGGAAATGGAAAATTTTCAATTTTAACAAAATTTGACCATTGATATCGGCCCGAATTTGGCAGATTTTGGAGTAGGGGTAATACAAATATATTTTAAAAAAATACTCATCTTATTCATATGATTTCTTTTCTAAGTTCTAAAATATATAATTGTCCAACTATTTAAACAAAAAGGGTTAGTTTATACTGTGTAGTTGATTGGAATTTTGAAAAATCTAGATTTCACAGATTTTCGAACAAGAAAATGAAGAACAACAATAAAAGATGAAGAACAACAATGAAAGCGTTGTTCCATTGCTTATTATAACCATGTATTTGTAGAGACTTTGTCTCATTTGCATTTACTCCATATCCCTTCATTGTTAATTTCGAAGTCTTTGATTTAACCAAGAAAAGCAACTTTTCTAACAAAAGTTTTTTATAAATGATATTTCTTCAGAATCATGAGATCTGACAATCTGGAAACTTTGAAAAAAAAATTGATGCTAGAAATCGATATTTTAAACAAAAAAATGGAACCAAAATAAAACTTGCACAACATCGTGAAAAATAGGGGTTTTCAAATGACTATAGCACAAAAAAATGCACACAAACATTTGGTTTTCTCTTCAAAGATATTTTTTAGGGTCTTCTCATTATAAAAATATATATTTCGGGAAAATTTGATACAGGAAAATTTTGACCCCTCTTTCATACTAACTTAATTCTGTTATCAAATAGCCTCGGCAGTGACTCTTTATAAAGATATTTTCTGTTAGTGAGTTTGGTGATAATTTTATCCTTGAACATATTGAGTGCGTGTTTGTCTGCACCATTTTATGCGATAATTGGTAACTGCGTCTTTAATAATATCAAAGAATCCTTGCCAGTTGCTTGCAGTTTATTTTCAAAGGTGGCCGATATTTAGGCCCCTTTCTTAGGAATGTTCTAAGTTTTTTAATCATCGATATTCAAGTTTCCCGTTAATGTATGTCAGCACGGTTCATAGCGATATTGCGACGTGGAACAGTCTCAGCTTCTGGGGTTGTTTTTCTTGAAATTAGCATCACAGGTTATAGAAAGTAATTAAAAAAATACTTTTAGTACCCTTTTTGTAATAGAAGGAAATGACAGGCATGTCCTGGTTGTCAAAATAAACGGGAAAATGTTTTTGGATATTTGGATCCCGAAAAATGCCTGCGATGTCGATTAAATAAATTCTTTTATTTATGTATGTTATTTTTAAAAATTTGCAAATTTGAACTCAAATTCAAATTTTATGAATAAATTATACTTACCTGTGTTATTTCTTTCTTACGGTAATTAGCTCGCCCGGAAGTAAAAATGGTCTATGGTCATGTGACTTCCGCCCAACTACCCTCCATAATTTAAATTTCCTCTTGGCGTGCAAAAGTACCAAGTATGTAAACTCAATCATGTTAAGGGGCGTTTGGGTGGGTTGGTACACAAGACAGGTAAGTATGATTTATTGACAAAAATTTAATTTAAGTTCAGATTTGTAAATTTTATTTCATAAATTATTTTCTTACCTGTCTTATGTAATTTAGGATTTCATCTGATTCAAAAGTTTCCCCTTACCTATGGTCTGCATCATGATGAAGTTAACTGATATGTTTTAACGTATTTCAGCTCAGTAAAGTTCAGTTTTAAAAACAGTTTACACAAATCCCACTACAGTTTTATCTTACAACTGATGGTTGACTTCCTGTCATCAATTCACAAATTTACTACAGTCGAACTTCGATGGCTCGAACACCCAATGGACCGATGAAAACAGTTCGAGCCAAAGGGGTGTTCGAAATATCAAAGTCAAACTATGTTAAAATTC
Source organism: Modiolus philippinarum (assembly GCA_002080025.1). Lineage (NCBI taxonomy): Eukaryota > Metazoa > Mollusca > Bivalvia > Mytilida > Modiolidae > Modiolus > Modiolus philippinarum. The sequence goes on along the minus strand of MJUU01063695.1, from coordinate 47,135 downwards.
GAACCCAGGGACCACAGAAAGGGTTCGAGGCATCCATGGTATTCGAGTAATTGCAGTTCGAGCCATCCAAGTTCTACTGTACTTAATCCTGTAATGGCCGTTTTTACAGACAAATATTTTTTCCGTATTCGTAGTGTAGGCTGGTAACCGGCCAACGATTTTCAACGAAGAAAAGACAGAGCGACCGGTTTAAAAACCTCACTACTTTGACGTCATAATGTAAATTCAGCATATGACGTCACGGATTTAACCAAAAAGGCCGAAGTTGTTTACTTTCTACTTCGTCCCGCTTCAATAGGGAAACATATTTTTAGATAGTTTTTTTTTATAATTGCAAGATAAAAACAATAAACGTACAGTGTGTACATTGTAAAACATAAAATTTATTTGTACTCGCATCGAAACAGGCGAGAAATGATCGGTAACCCTCGAATTCCTACCTGTTTCTCAAGCTCGTCAAATAAATTATATATTTTCCGACAATGCACATATATAGCATATATTTGTACATGATCATCACTGTATAATGCAAGTGATACCGTCGTTAAATGCTTCCACCATACCGAATTTACATATATTTTGACGAATTTGCAAAGATAGAAGCTTCTATATCTTTATTCTTAAATCAAAAATTTCAAAAATTAACATTCACTTCTTTCAAGGAGAACTTTATAAATGCTGTAGATTGAGGTCAATCTGCACTTTCTAATATGTTCTTTCTTGACACTCCTTTAAATAATGCCCATGATGAGCCTTCAGATCTAGATCTAGTTGAATGTCCCTTAACTTTTCCAATCTCTTTTTTATTCATTTTGTTAGCTTTTGTAATTGATTGGACTATCAACCTAGACATTGTCTGTTGAACCAGCACTGTGTGGTTTATTTACAGATGAAAAAAATTGAACCATCTCGATTTCTATTATTTCTAAACTCTTCTGTACTTTTCAGATATTGCTAAGTATGCTCTATATACATTTCAGTTATGGTATACTTGTTCTTGAAAGAATTTCTCATATGGATTCGCTATCATACTTTCACATTTTGGCTTTTTATATTTTTTGTCATTTAAAATTGTTATTCTGACAACCTGTTTATTGTGCCCACGTCTCATGATTGTATTATGCCAAGTCTTCTTACTATTGGCTCGATGAGTGCCCTGTGGTTGCTTAAATGTTGTGATCGTCTTCTATTAGTCTTTTTGTAGGGCAATTCGATTGTAAGAACTCTGTGCCAGTTTAGTTTATGTTTGTTGACGATCCTGCATCCATGGCGGTAAAAAAGCATGGATGTAGCGATGCTCGACAATTAGCAATGAATTCGGCTCAAACCGGTGCTAAGGGCCGTCTTTAACTTGCTATGAGGTATGAGTAAAGCCCATTGTTGAAGGCCTCATGGTGACTTCAAGATGAAGAACAACAATTAAAGCGTTGTTCCATTGCTTAGTATTGCCATGTATTTGATGAGACCTTTTTACTCCATATCCCTTCATTGTTAAGTAGCATGTTTTGGTCTTCAAGTTCTTTTTTTTGGAAAAGATAGTACACAAATTTTTGCATATCCATGAGAAACTCCATCTTGTTTTGAAAGCCCGTGCCTGATAAAGGTTTTTTTCTTTTTCCTGAACTTTGACAGAACCATCACCTCATCTCCGAGACTGAAGGTCGCTGTATCTACGGAAAGTTATGATTACAATAAAAAATACAGTTTTCCATTTGAAATATTTATGATTGCTAATTTCATCGGTTCAATGTGGTTTCTTTAGCATAGCTAATACCATTCGAAAATCCTATCCCGGTAGAAGTTTACGTACAGGGGGTCTGGAGTTGGATACACCTTTCAATAATCTAATTATGTCAGGATGTTTACCCATTGGAGTTTTATCAATGGGAGCTAAAACTGGTGACAACATACACTAATATCTAGTTATGATTCTATATTTTAAGCCTTTTTCAAATAAATCATAAGAAAATTTGCAAAGACTCTAAGGATGCACTAAAGGGATAAATTTCCCGTTCAGCACACCAGCTATGGAATCTTCGAAACTTGCTTCTATAATCTTTTTGTGCTCCAAATCTCCATGACTGCAATAGCAGCTTTCTAGTGTTTTCTGAAAAGCCTTGCTTGAAATTGTTGTCGATATCTGCCATGCAGTCAATTTACACACTTCTGGATTGGGATGAGCTATTATATTCTTCCCCCTGATCGGAATGTGTTTTGACTGGTAATTTAATTGGCCGAGAGATTAGGAGTTATAACAGCGTTGGGTACCAAGGTTGTATCGGTCAAAATGGTGCTATCAGTAGCAGTTCGCATTGATAGCTTTGCGTGTCTTGTAGTACATTTAGGATTAGAGACAAAGGTGGGTAGGCATACGCATATATGTTGTGCCAAGGAATTGTCGATGCGTCTACTCCAATAGCTCTCGGATCTTTTGTCCAACTGCAATACACTGGGGTTTTCTTGTGCTGTGCAGATGCAAAAAGGTCGATCAGGGGTTCCCCCTAAGATTGTATATTTGAACAGTTATTTCATGATTCAATGTTCAGTCTGTCGATTTCATCCTGAATCGACTCAATTGATCTGTAAAAAGATTCTTTGAACCGGCAATATGAGACCCTACTAAGGTCAAATTGTTTTCTATGGCCAGCTTCCACAAATTCCAAGCCTGTTGACATAACTGAACTGACTTTTGCCCTACCTGTTTGTTTATATACTGTATCACCGACTTGCTTTTAAAGAGAGAGAGGAAGTGTTGTATTGTCAAAATCACCATTTCTAGTTCGAGATTATTTATGTGTAACTTCTTCATCTTGTCCGACCTAAGTCTAATTGTCCATGTGACCTCCCCAACCCATTACACTCGCATCTGTGGTGACTGTAACAGTTGTTTGAATGGGTGTTAGAGATTGACCCTTCACAGTGTTTGCTGCACACAACCACCAAGTCGGAAGCACTATGAGGTCTACAGAGGGTTGGACTATTTGATCGAAACTCATTTTTGACTGGCTTCATCGTGATAACAAATGTATTTGGATTGGTTTCATGAACAGTCGACTGCTTAAGGTAGATAGACACTGTTGCACTGCGCAATTCAGTTGCGCATTAGAAAAATAAAGAGTCGGATACGGGAAGGTTTGCTTCTCGGACCGGAACAGTAATTTGACGGCTTTTCCTTTGTGACGTCATAATTGAATGACAGATGTGAAACGTCATATTTCGTTTCGTTTGCCGCGAATTAACTCCCTTCTTTAGTAATTAATGTTTAATTCGAAAACTTTGTAAAATATCTCCGTTAAAAGCATACATTTTCTTAATTGTAACCAAATAAATTACATCATAAGCTATGTATCACAAAGATACATCTTTCGTATTAAGTCGCTGCTTAATTGGTTTACTACGTACTAACGAATCGTCTAGATATGTTGATATTCTCATATTTATCTTTCTTAAATGGCATGCTATGACTTGAATTATTTTGGTAAACACTCTTGGGGAACTGGTTGGTCTAAAACAAAGTACTTTGGACTGGTTTACCTTCCCCTGGACGCAAAATATGAGATATCTTCGATGTTTTTAGAAAATTGGCACTGAAGATATGCGTCTTCCAAATCGAGTGTTATTCCCCAATGGAATAAAAAGGATAACAGGAAACACCTACAATGGCCGAAAAACATAGCCACATGCCAGAAAGTAAATAGGAATTGCACAAGAAAAAACCCACAATAAAAATACAAAAGACAAACATAAACAACGATAGGAACTCGGGACAGCCGGACTTGGTACCGGCACTAGCAAAAGCCAGCAGTAGGGTTAAACCGGTTTATGGGTACCCAAACCTCCCCTTTCTCTGTCCCGTTTCCCTATAGTAGAATAAACATACGAATAAAACCCATACAGGTAGACTACTAACTCCATGACCGCAATCTAGAAAGGAAAAATGGGGGAACAAAACGTAATTTTGAAAGATGGGTCAAAGAGTGCTCGCCGCTAAACTGCCGGCTAGCTCAAGGAGCCTAGTCTGCGGGTAAAACACTGTCGCACTACGGAAGGAAAATCAAATTCAAAACTCCCAATGGGTTTGGTGAAGAATCATCATGTATTTCAGTAGACATCGGCAGTATCAGTGAGAGGCCAGTATGTGTGTAAAATCCTCAGGTCATTGGATCCCAAAGCTAATTTAACGGACACGTGTAGAATATCCTGTCGATATCCCCTATTGCGTAAAGAATGTAAGTTACGTCCCAGTTTTTCTGGATTTTTAATCAGTTTCTGACATTTTTTAACAACATTTCCGTAAAATTGAGGATGGGAAATGCCCTTAGAAATAAGCTGTTTGCGAGTGACATTATATTTAGATGTCAGATGTTCATATCTTCGATAAAACTTTTTAAATGTATTTAACAATTTATGAAATCTGTAACCTTGCTGCAAAAGTTTTGAAGTGATAGTAAGGTTACGTTCATTGAAGTCCTCAAGAGTAGAACAAACGCGTGCGAATCGTACCAGTTGAGAAATATAAACTCCGTAGGATGGGGCTGGAGGAACGTCGCCGTCAAGAAAAGGGAAATTAGTAATACTGAAATCAAAATCATCCCTTTTATCGTAAATTTTAGTTTTTATTTTACCAGAGTCAACGATGATAGTTAGATCCAGAAAAGGGCAATTCTTAGAATCATTATTAGCTTTATTAAGTTTCAGTTGTTGTGGGTAAATGATGTTGATCTCCTACTTTGACTAGGTTGAGGACTTTTGAAACGTTGCTTCCGAGAAAATTTGCTTAGGTGACGAAGATTGATCACTGGTCTTAAATCCTCATTTTTGTTTTGTTGGTACTAGAAAAAGTGTACTGTATAAATAGCATTTGGTCTGGTTTTTTGGGTACTATTTCCATAGTATTTTTTTTTTCTAAAAGGCTGTCTATTTCTAAATTTAAAATTTCCAATATCTTTATGGTTTGTTTTATACAAAAATGGTGGGTTTTTCTTTTTGACAAATTCCAATTTGTACCCTTCTCGAATAATTGACAGAATAAATTTGTCTTTTGTTATTTTTTCCCATTCTGGAAGAAAGTGTATCAATCTTCCCCCTTAGGAATGCAACATTAATATTCTTACCGAGTCATTGCTTCTTTCCTCCTTTGAAAGTTTTCCTGTTGTTCTTGCCCCTGATTAGATTGCTTATTTTCTTCTGTCGAATTCAGTGTTATTGTTGGTTTTCTGTATCCTTGGGATACGAAAAAAATTGATAGACTGATGTCTTTCATTCCTTTCTTCCAATAAGGATTACTTGACACTGCCTGGCATGGTAGTTTCAAGTTTCCTTTTTCTAACTTTAGTGTAAATTTTAGCAAAAGATCATCTTTTTCTCTTGGTTAGATTTAAGTGTTGGCTCTAGTTGCTCTCCAAAAAACACCTTTACCAGATAATGGCGAATCTGTGATATCATGGTTATCTTCCAAATAGAAAAATATGAAAGGATATGGAGTGAATGTACAGGTGACAAAAACGCACACGATACACAGAAAAAGTATACAATGATGTATCAGTCATAGCTAACTGTCTACGAATTATATAACGGAAAGCTCCTGTACGACTAATTTGATCAAGATCTTTAGTAGCTATAGTAAATGTGTTACGTACTTGTTTGAATGCTTTCTCTAAATTTACATTCTCCTCAGACAAGGTTTCAAACAATGTCATCAAACTTTGTTGCATATACATTTGGATAATTATGCCAAGATAAGCTGCTTGTTTGCCACGATATGCCAGTTTTCTCCAACATCTTATAATAAATGAAAGGAAGATAACAGGAAACACTTACAATGGCCGAATATTACAATCACATGTCACAATCAACCAGGGAACTGCACAAGAAAAACAATAAAATGACAAAAGACAAACATAGATAACGATAGGAACTCGGAATAGCCGGACTTGGTACCGGCACTGGCAACAGCCAGCGGTAGGGTTAAACCGGTTTACTGGTACCCAAACCTCTCTTTTCTCTATCCCGTTTCCCTATAGTATCATAAACATGCAAATCAAACCCAATACAGGTAGACTACTAACTCAATGACCACTATCTTGGAACAGAAAAAGCATATGGCAAAACGTAATTTTGAAAGAAGGGTCAACTTTACCTGTAAGTTGACTTTAAACATATGACAAAGGGGACCTTTCCTATATTTCGTATAATATCTATGCCAAAAATAAAATACTTCCTATAAAAATACTAATTATGATTGATAAAAGGGATTTTTTTCTTATCGGATATAACCAAGAATATTTAATGTCTCTGATATAACATTAATGCCCCCAATAATGAACTCCATGTAATTTGACCCAAAACATGTGACAAAAGGAACTTTTTCTATATTTCGTATAATATATGCTCAAAATTATAAGGCTAAGTAAATAAACTTTTCCAGACTTTGCGTATACTGCACATCTGCCATGTTTCTTTATAATGCACCTTTCAATTATATCATCCAAAGTTGGCACCTGTTAATACTTTTCCGTTTCTTCGTCTACTGGAAAATCTTTGTTTTCTTCTGAAAAAGCAGTTACGGTGATAATATTTTCTACTCGCAAGCTGCCGAACAAAACTTCTTTCTGTGAGTCATCTTACTTTATGCCTTGTTTTTATCTGACCTCTTTGTCACGGCATCATTGCCAAATAATTCAAACAGACATTTCTTTGTCTTATCACTGATAGAGACAGTATCATCAATTGACTGTATGTCATCATCATCAGAATATAGAGCTTCTTTGCTGCCAACATGTAACGAAAATCTATCTTTATTGTCACTTTCATTTTCACTTTGTTCAAGATCTGAGTGAAGATTTCTTACATAATGTTCACTTGTAGAAGGTCTTTGTGACTCTTTATTTGTTGCAAAAATTCTTTGTGACTGATTTTTTGCTTGAACGACTTTGTGTCTGTTCTAATCCTACTCGGCTGAAGACCCTCTCTATTTTAGCGTCCATAGATTTGTAAAAGTTAATATTCCATTTTTTACTTAGATTTCCTCTTTTTACCAGATTTAGAAGGGTGAACTGACAAATGTGTCGATGACGAGGTCGTCCTAGACATGTCCGTATTTTCTCCTTCTACGTGTGAAGTTGCCGGCGATAATTCGCCGTCGCTTATATCAGTAAATGGGGGTAACAGAGTTGTCCACGAGACAAAAAGACAAATCAGGTGGAAACCACCGGAAATTTGCTATTGATTTAATAACCAAATAATACATTTACTGAGATAAGCAACATGTCAAATTATGTTAATTTCTCATTTTTTTTTAAAACACAATGGATAGATATGTGAAATGGTTTAGTGTTAGAAAAATATATGCAAATTAAATTTTGATTAAAATGAAAAGTGTTTTAGCACGATTTTGTGAAATTTGATGTCTTTTAGATTTTGAAAAAAATAATACTTGCTCAAAACTATAAAGAGACATATGCCTTTGAATGTTATGGTTTATCATTTTACCACACATTCTGTAATATTTAGTGGTTTATTTTAAGATTCATTGCGTGAGCTACGTTTTCGATGTTAATCCGCTGATACGTTTTCTAAACAACGACATTGACAACGTCTATTGTGACGTCACTTCCTAGAGTGAAATTATGGAAAATAATTTCACAGTTAATTATCACTTTTATTTAACTGAGAAATTTCAATCTTTTACAGCAATCTATATGATAATATATATATATTTTTTTGCTTCGGTATTCATTTGTATTTATTATTCGATATATTTACAACAATAATATTTAAGCTTCTTTTGTATAATTGCAAAAAATGAGGAAAGGATCCCATTCCCCACAGCACAACAAACATACAAATAAAACCCTTATGCAAAAGACAAAATATATCTTAATAAACATCTGCTTAACACTTTCAATGTATCTATTTGTTTTTCTTTCTTCTTTTTTCTTTTTTCATTCAGCAAAGAAAAAATCTAAGGATGTCTTTTTTACATGTTTAATTACATTGTCCAATTTCATATTTTGTTTACTTTGATTTCAGCTGCATTTAGAACTGGTAAGTTCATTTTTTGGGATAGTAAAACATTTATTTAATTTTAAATAACGAATGGAAAAAAATATATCATAATCATTGGCTTTTTGCATTACACTAACAAACTATAAATATTTTTAAGAGTATGAAATACAAGTACCATTTTCTTTAACACACCAAAAAACATAAAAATCTAAGTCAGTTGTGTAGTAAAGAAATAACAGTAGGAAGAACGACTAGGCACAAACTTTATTTCATGTTGAAATTTTTCATATGTTTCTTGGAAAAGAATTTATCCATTGCAATGAATTTCATGTGAATAATCCATTAATTGCATTAATATCCTTTGTATAATTGCTTTATTCAATTTCATTGTTTTTTAACACTTTTTCGTATTGATTTCAGCTGCAATAAAGAGTGGTAAGTTTATTTACTTAAGAATACAATGAAAAATAATAAGGGTCATCTGCATTAAACGAAAATTGCAAGTATATTTTAGATATCATTATTTTCAAAATATGCAAAACATAAAAACAAACGAGATCAGCAGAGACAATAGGTTATAATATTAGGCACAGACATGCAAAATAAAGATTCGTGAAAGAATAATATTCCATTTTATTAATTGCAAATATATCAAATGAATAATACAATCCTTTGTGATTGGAGATCAAATGCCTCAAACTTTTATGACTTTTTGAGATCAAAGAAAACCGCTAAGTTCTCAAATAAATTTAACGAATAAATATTAACAAAAGATAAAACAAGCCACAATATGTTGAAAACAAAGCCTTTCAAGAGCATTTTCGCTCGGCTGGACTATGGATATCATAGACACTAGTTTCATAGATCCGCATGGCAATTCTTATAGGGCCTGTTTTCCTCCCTTTGGAAATTTTCGATGAGAAATTATTAACCTGCCGATTACCATTTTTGAACGGATCACCTAAGAATCATTGTTACAAAATTTGGTTCTAAGTAGACAAATAATTTCTTAGAATATAAATTTGAACATGTTTTCATATTGAAATCCATATTCCATGCTGGCTGCGATCTTTGATGAGACACGGACCTGTCTTGATACCTAAATGAGAGATGACTTTATCGGAACCATTATGACTAGGCTTGTTTCTGATTCTTCTGGTAGATTTTGCGAAGGTATTTAATGAGTTTTTCACATGGTTCAAAGTTAAGCTATATCCCCTACAGGCAGCCATATTAAATGTTGTACAGACCTGCCGGATACCGCTTTGGAAGGGTCTATCTTAGACTCATTGTGACTAAGTTTTGATCTGATCAGTTCTTAGAAGATATTTTTTTATATGCGTACAGTAAGGGTCATTGTTGAACTATGTTCCAAGGTGGCTGCAATCATGGATGATAAATGGATCTTCGGGACCATCTAACGACCATTGTGACTGAGATGTATTCTAGTTGGACCAGAATAGATTCAGATATGTGTTTTCCGTAGGTCCAATGATAGACTATGTTCAGATCAGTTCCTTACCGATAAAAGGTACAAATCCACCGGATGTCAGTTTTTGAAGGACCAAATAAGCTAACTTAGCAAACTTTTTATTACGTTTGTTTCTTATTGAAAGTTCCAATTTTAAACTATGTGCCCTAATGGCTGTCATTTTGGATTTGGTACGGATCTGACAATGTGAAACATCGAATGACATTTGTTACTTTGTTTGATTCAAATTGGACTCTTCGGTGCAGATAAAATCAAATTTTTTGGAAGACCACAAATAAAAAAATGTGTACAATCTGACAAAGGACTAATGCCCAAAATAATCTAAATGGAAAGCCGAATTCAAAAAATCTCAAAATTGAATAAAATATTAGGTTGATAGGAGAATATATCTTTAACCTACAGCTCATTTTTTGTGTTACTGCTATGTTATAAATTTTAGCCTATTTGTTCAACGTCCTGCATGTTGTAATAGAATTGTAAAAAAATGCATAATAAGCTTTTGGATTTTTATTTGTACTTAGTGCAAACAAGAGACCTCGAGGTCTCGGTTGTGACATTTGTGGCATGCGACGCAAGCTCCCCCAGCATTTTTTGACTTACTGATTTAATTTTGTTGCAATGATTCTATAGATCCACCATAAGCTTTTGAAGTTTGGTTACGGTTACGTCATATATATTTTTTTTGCATACAATCTTATATTTTTTTTAAGTATTTCGTACAAACAAATTTCTGAATACTTAGAATTCAAAAATGTGAATCCGATCTTACCCATGGTTTTTTATTGAGTCCGTGTTGTTTTTTTTTTTGTTTTGTTTTTGTTTTTTGTTTTTGTTTTTTTTTTTTTGGATATGTGTGTTTCTTTTCTGTGCCGTGCTCATCTTATGTCTTTGTTTCCTTGTTTTTCTGACGTTTCCATTGTCCTTAGATTGTTCGTTTTTGACTAACGGTTCGGCTTTGACTTGCTTTATCTTTAAAATTATCCTGAAAGTCTGAAACACCACTGAATTTTTGGAATGTTACATAGTAACCAAACTTATAGAATTAGGTTTGATTAATTTAGAACAAAAATATTTGATTCCAGTTTTTGATAATTTTTCTAAAGGTCTCATACATCACGTTTTTTGTTTTTGGAACTCTACCTAGCAAAAACAGTTTTAGATATTTTTTTAATACAACAATAATTCTCTAATAAGATTTCAAGGATATTTGATTGCAATTTGGAGAAATTTCTTAAAAGTCTAAATAAACACTTTTTGAATTTTGTATTGAAACAATAATTTGAGAATTCTTTTTTCAATAAAAAAAACATTTTCAACACGTTCATTTCAAAACAACTTGATTTTAATTTTGGTAAATTTTCCGAATGTCTCAACTACCACTTATTCTTTAAATTCTACCTAGCAACATACTTTTTGAATTTGTTTTGATTTGAACAAACATTTTCAATTATTAGATTTAACAAAAAAAATTACAGGGAGATTTTTTTTCTTTCCATTAACATTTACATGATAAGTGTTATGCTTACCTATTACATTACCTCTTCTCAACCCTAGTTCAATGTTGCAAAGGTACTTTAATAAACCTTGGCATGCAATATGGTGTGCAGATGAATATATACTAGCATCAATAAAAAATGCATATTTCCATGAACGTTTATCAGCATCGGCTTTTCAGGTTTTTGATGAGACGATAAATTGTCCTCTGAAATCATTTTTTTTCTTTGTTATTAGAGCTTGAGCTGCTATGTAACATGGTTAACTCTATTTAAAGATCTGTTATGAGCCTTCCGTTTATTATTCAAGACACTATAATTCTTGTAAATGCCTTGGACTATTCCATCTCTCTTTTGTCTTTCCTTTGTTTCTCTCGATTTCGAAGCACTTTAACTGATAATTTACCCCAATTTATTTACTTACCCCGAATTAAAGACCTGTAATTGTTATTCCTTATAAATGCCTTGGACTATTCCATCTTTCTTACATCACTGATGTCACTCTTGTTTATTGAGAGTTCACAATGTTAGTGCTTTAGTTTTTTGTGTTGTATATGTAATGTTCGTGTGTTTTGTGGGCATGTGGTGTCTTTGGTCCTCCGTCTTTTGGTGTTCTTGCTTTTGCCTTGTCTCTGGACTTTGATTTGTGTAATCTTGTGCTTTGTTCCTTTGATATTCTACTGCCGTTCTTTTTTCTTTCCATTGATTCTCTAAATTTTGAAGCACTTTAACAGATAATTTACCTCAAACAATTTACTTACCCCGAATTATTTACCTCATTAATTTTTATGCATATTCATTCACTTATATGCTAACATTGACCTACTGTTATGTTTAACCTAAATATTAGCTGACGTTTAAGTTTCATCGCAAGTTAATGAATAGATGTAAGAAAATATTTTTAAAGTGACAACAGTTCGATAACTCAAGTAATTTTTCAAATAAAATCTAATCGGAATTTATATAATAAAAGTAAACAAATATTTAACACAAGATCAATATAAAAGACAACTTTTCCGCATGTAGAACAAAAAAATACATTTATCAACTATTTGATGCATATAGCTTTGAAAACTAATGAATAAACGTGAGTAGAAGATTCTATTTTGATGGCGGGATGTCAGTATTCATGTTTTCACGTATAAAATTCTGTATATAAAATAAATTGCACGGTCATTAAGTTAGTTAAAGTTTGTTTCAGAGTAATAAATTGAATTAAAGTGCTTCGTAAGAAAAGGGGAGGTTAAAATGCCTTCGAAGCACTTTAATTCAATTAATTACTCTGAAACATACTTTAACTATTTCCTTTCCCATTTTTTTCAACTTGTAAGAAACATGGTAGCCTAGATTATCATGGAGGCAGGAAATGTTTATAGACGTGCTGATGCAGAAGACAGATTTATACCTGATCCAGTTTTTGCGTTTTCCTGCATGTCTGCAAGTGTTGTGGTGTTGGTAGTCTGATTAACCCACTGAATAGCCCGGCTGTCATTGAACGAGAAATAATGCTCACAACCTGGATATTGTGGCTAGTAACCTGGTTCACAACTGCTTTACATGACGTTCTAGTGTCACTTTTCCTTGAATTTACTGCTTCCATGACTTCACTTCCAAAATTGTCATGATTTGTGCTCTGCAGAGATATAATTTATCGAAATTGCCATCTGCAGAAACTAAATTTACAGAATCTTCGATATTTAAATATTAATTTAGGGCTTTTTAGAGTGCCACACTTTGACGTGCGATTGTTCGATTTTGGCTCTACATTTAGATCATATTGGTTATTTGTTCTCTATCAGTTTTTAAACATTTTTGATTAAATGGTCTTCCAAACGTTTAGATTTATCTGGACTGAAGAGACATAAGTTGTCGAAATGCGCATATGCATAATTTAAATTCACTTCGGTATTTAGTCATTCGACCAATTCCAATAAACGGAATATCTGTAATACTAATATTATAATATACATTTTAAGAAAGAAAAAGAAGGAGATGCTCTCTATTTTTATGAGTATACATTCTGAAACGTAGATACGATAACGTAACCCTAAGTCCGCTGCTCTCCCGTTAGGGTTACGATTCGGTCCCATTGGTCGTAATGGAGCAAAATAAATTTCAATTTACATGCGAAATACCTACTGATATATAAACATTTTCAATTTTTACTGCTTATGAATCTTATATTTCTGTTCAAATATTTCCTGAAGTGGCTCAAAACGTTCTTTTTCGAAACACGATTTCAAAATTGTTCTCCAAGTTTCGGCCATTTTGAAATTTATTTTGAAGAATCTGATCGGATGTCGGATTTTAAAACCAATTCCGGACATCTCCGGATTATATCAATGTTAAATTCCGGTCGATAACCGACATTGATTTGAGGAATCCGTGGCAGCATTTTTTGATTTTATTTATTAGTCTCTGTCAAACCGGCGATTTACTTTTCAAAACCTTCGCTTCAGATTTTCATTGTGATGTAAAACACTTTTCATATGCAATAAATATGCATATTTTATATTGAAAATGGAGGAAAAATGTAAATTTGAGGATTTGTTACAATCAAGGGTCTGGTAAGCTCATAATAAAACAATAATTTTGCCCGGTGTGAATCACACCGGGCCTGCTCCATTACGACCAATGGGACCGAATCGTAACCCTAACGGGAGAGCAGCGGACTTAGGGTTACGTTATCGTATCCATCTGAAACGCTGCTCTTTTCATAAATTACAATACTGTTAGATAAATATACAGCGACATTACTAGAATATATATTTAATTAAGTTTTATTCATAGTTTCATTTTTTTATTTGATTTTATTTTTTTGTGTGTGCGTGTTTTTTTTTTTTTTTTTTTTTTTTTTTTTTTTCATTTCATTTCTTTCATGCTGCAGCCTCATTTTGAAGGTTTTCTTATCAGTATTTAGCATATTGATAGTTAATGGTGTAATGCTGTTGGAATGGAATAAGCTTAGATCTCCAATTTCGTATTCTATTTCATTGCAATCAACATTTATGCTGAGAATGTGTATAGTGAAAATATCTATGCATTTAAAACCCTGACATATATACAATACACTTCTCTATGGCCTTTTGTTTTTGATAACTATACAAAAGGCCACACGCGTTACAACAGTCAATGCATTTAGACTTTAATGGAGTTATCGAAGTGAAACGAAATTTAGCGACTGGTTTATTCGGGTTAACTATTTAAAAGATTTCTTTTTGATTAAATGAATCATAATTTTAATGTAGAGAACATAGTTCACTTGCGCATTTGAAAAATTAAAAATCAGATTCGGTTTAGATTTGATTTTCGGACAGGAACAGTCACTGCACAGCTTTTCCGTTATAACGTTATAATTGACTGACAGATTCGAAACGTCATGTAAGCCCCCTTTTCCAATAAAAAACGCTTAACCCGGACATTTTGTAAAATATTTTAGTTAAAAGAATTTGCGCATATACATGTTTTCGTTGATCATAGCATAAACTTTCTATTTACAAAAGTTATGAAAAAGTCCAAAACCATCTTCAAAACATTTCGGCTTTGTTAGCCTTCATCAGCGGAAGTACAACATGGTGTGAACGGCTTACATTTTATTATGTGGAAACATGACTCTATTTTTGTGACGTTATTAAATTGTTCCCCTCCCCCGTTTTCCAGTCAATGTCTCTCCGTAATTTTTATATTTAGACCTGGTTTTTCATACATTTTAAGTTTTTTTTATCCAAAAGCATTCTCTTACTTCCCGTAGAATTGTACCACCATAAAGTGTTTCGATTTGGTCTACACTGAAGACATAAGTATTCGAAATGTGAATCTGCAGAAACTAAATTAAACAGTAAGATCGGTATATTGTTATGTATTTTAAATATGATATCTGATAAATTGTATTAGCGAGTTATCAAAATGTAACTTCTATGATGCTAAAATGTGATTAGAACATGTACAGATATCTTATCTTTAGAAGCTCTCTCTGAAATTCACTTATTAGTGGGAGGACGAATACCTCCGGGGACTCTTAATCCCCGAGGGTATTCACCAGCTAAATAGTACAGTACTTCGTTGCTGGCACTAAACCCGATTTTTTGGACACTAACAATATCTGAATAAAAAAAAAGTTTAAATGGGGTAATAACAAAATTACAGAGTTGTCAAGAGCCGAAGTCCAAGAGACAAAATTGCATGCCAAACCTCCCCTTCCATTGCGGAAGTGTCCGGTAGCAGCTCAACAGCGATTTCTATTGAAAGGTCGTAGACAGTTAAAAGTAATGATCATCCCAGTGCTAAGTAAAAAAAGAATCTTGAATCCAAGTTCGGACCGAAACTTCATTTTTTCAACATGGGACCTATATCTATCAATGAACTTTTTAATGATCATATGAAACGAAATTTTTTGAAGTCCTGATGAATTAAGCGGTCTCTGAGAACAGTATGTCTAATGACAAAGTCTTATAATAAAATTAAGGAGTATCTCCTTCATGCAAGCTTTGTCCTTGGCTTAGTTTGCCCTCCTATTGCCCTTTACCGTGGTATTTGTCCCGGAGTTACTGATAGAGACATTCGGTATAATTGAACAGATATATCATAAACCTCGGGTATATGCCAAAAATACAAGTCTTGGGTTTAAATTTCCCGCTACTTGTAATTTTGCCAAATATCCCTCCTTATCATGATATATCTGTTCGATATAACTTTTCCAATTATTTAATATTTAAGATAAGGAAGGTAAAACAGGCCATGATTAAAAGATAAAGAGGACAAAATTTACAAAATAAAAAAACAAACTAAAAATACCAAAAAATGGAGACAAAGGGGAATGCCCAATATGTCGGCCTTATGGCTTTCAACTGAGGGACAACATGACAAAAAACAAAGAATAAAATCATTCTTGGTATTTTTTTCAGCCCGGTTCCCACAAGGTTTATGCTTTCATTTACATATATCCTCTATATAATTGCAGAAAATACAATGAGCATGGCTTATAATATTTTTTGATCCTGTGGTCATTTTATATCATTATAATCTTGTTGTTTTACTTCAGATGATGCTTGCTTATGGAAATGTCAATTAGCAACATTAACTACTTTCATAGGAATGTTTTTGATAACTTGCATGGTCACATTTCTATGCTGCACCAAAAAAGGTATGTGTTTATTTTATAACACCAATATTTGGCCAACATCAGTCAACAAAATCCTGCAGTGTGGAGTCCGTAAAACGATTCCCCGTGCGAGAGATGTATGCTCTCTATATTTTTCAGTTATGGTGTACTTGTGCGTGAGAGAATTTCTCATATGGATATACTATTGATACTTTCAAATTTTGGCAATTATTTTTGTAATTTTCGAAATGTAATCCAGACCACCTGTTTTAAGTGCCCACATCTCACTATTTTATAACGCCAAGTTTTCTTACATTCGACTTGATGAGTGCCCTGTGTTTGTCTATACACTAGCTTAAGACACTAGTGTTTTTGTCGGGCAAAGGATGACAGTGATTGTAAGAGCACTTTGCCAGTTTAATTGATGTTTGTTGACAATCCCGCATCAATGACCAAGAAAGACATGGATGTAGCATTGCTCGACAGTTAGCAAAGAATTCCGCTTAAACCGGTGCTAGGGGCCATCTTGAACTTGCTATGAGGTATGAGCAAAGTTCATTGTTGAAGGCCTCATGGTGACTTCAAGATGAAGAACAAGAATAAAAGCGTTGTTCCTTTGCTTGTTTTTTACCATGTATTTGTAGAGACTTTGTCTCATGTGCATTTACTCCATATCCTTTTATTCACCATATTCTAGATTTTTCCCTTTGCCCAAAATCATAGTAGACTTCATCCCTTCTTAAAAGCGTAATAAGAAGCTTTACATGGAAATACATGACATGAACTGTAACCTATTTATTGATCTTAATTATTTGTAAAAACAAATTGTAGGTAAATTTGCGAATACGTAAACAGGTTAAGTGAAACTCAAGTATTGAATATAAAATATAAATATTTTCTTAATTAATTGAACTGTTAGAAAAAAGCGCAACCTATGGAAAATACGTTACTTTAAGCCTTAGTCACACTGTCCAGTTTAAAAAGCTCCGGTTATACTATGTTTTCAAAGCGTAGTGATCCCGCTATGTACGTAGCGAAAAGTAGCGATCGGGTATTTCATACCGCTATATATGTAGCTATATGTAGATCCAGTTTTTATTGGCAGCGTTTGTATTGGTGTGTCCAATGCATACATGGTTAAAAATTGAAACGTAATACATAGGTAGTTAACCGTTCCTAAATGTAGTAAGAACGTACTGATGCGTTGTAAACCGTTGTTTATACATAGTGATACGTGGTATAGAGGTGTAAATACGTTTTTACTAGGTAGCGTTACGTTGTAATAAGTTCTATCTGGTTTTCGTCAATGCCTATGAACTGTTTTAGGGTTATAGAAGGACTGCGTACCATGGATTTTTAACTGGTTATGTCTTAGGTTTAGAAAATGATATTAACCAATCCGCTGTCGAACAGATCTTTCAAAGACATATTTTGCTTGGTTTTGTATGTTTATTATTCCTGTGCTTTGTAGCTGTCTAACGTCATTGTTTTCTGTGTTCTCGTTTTGGCCAGTCTTGGAATTGGATTTTTGTAAATACCACTCCTTTGTTCCTTCGATATTCTACTGCCGTTGTTGCATTTCTACTTTTCGTCACGATGTATTAGGTTTTATTACGCAGTCATACGTATTGCTACGCTTTGCTTTGTATTTTCACGTTTAGGTACAGCCGAACCCGAAGGTACACAAAACCTTAGTTTACAAAATTAGCTGCTTCCAGTCCCTAGATTTGTGAAAATCGGGGACACGTAACACCAATCTAATTAATTTTTTTACATCGTCATACATGTATATGTTTTCCACCATAATCTAGCAAAACAAACTTTATTTCCATATGAGCAGCAAAGTAATTATCAATTTTTCCAGTTAAACGAAACAAAATATGATCAGTTACACAAGATCAAACTTTGACTATTACTAACAATATATCCAGTGACCTTGAACCCTAGTATATAAGACAATGCCTCAGCCATCATATTTTTAGCAATGTTTGTTTCAACAAAATTCAATAATCTCCCCGAAACTTTAAGGGATGACTTTATGGGATTTATCACTTCTAAGGGCTCAGGCTCTTTTCAAAGAATTACATACATCCTGCAAATCCATGCATCATTTTTTCAAAGTGGCCATCAGCTCCGTACAGTAATTAAATCAGCTTAACAAAACAGTTAAGACAAACTATTTAGACTTGATAATTATCCTATTATTTCTACATTTGTACAAAAAATTGAATAAAAATACAAAAATACCAAAGTTTCAAAATCTAATTTTTACGCTGTTTGCGTGTTTGAAATCTTCAAAAGTCTAAGCTTAATACAATTCATATATTACAAAAAACTTCATATTTTTAAAACAAAAGCATGTACATAAGTTGAAGAGACATAAGTTGTCATATTATATACATATATTATTTATTTAAAGTCTCTAAGAATCGTAACGGCAATCCCGCCTATCATACAAAGCATACCGATTATTACGGTACGCTAAGTAAGTATGACGCCATTATGTTGTTGTGATTTCCGGAATACAACATTTTTAAGGTATCATTACAGTAGTTTGAAGGAAAATGTAAGTCCTGACTTTGTATGCTCCTAATTTGTTATCAGTAAAGAAACAATGACAATTAAGCTATCAAATTAAAGGAAAATGACTAAAATGCCTGCTCATGATAATTGAAACTTTTTTCGTATTAAGTATCAATGTCTTAATTTTCATATTTGGCAAACTATTTGGTTTTTTGGTAACATTTTTACAATGACAGTGCTTTACATGTAGCTGAATTTTGTTTACTTTATCTAAAAGAAACCTTTGAATTGCTGCAAAAAAAAAACGTGTCTCAGATTATTGATACAAGGTCTGGTTTAAAATTAAGTAAGTTATAAAATAAAAATTTCTCTGGGAAATAATTTAAATTTCATTTATTTTCAAACCATCCTATGTCAAACATCTGAGACATGCTTTTGTTGCATTTTAAAGATTTGTTCAGATAGAGTAAACAGAATGTGAACGTTTTTGGGGTTTTAAAATAATGCAAAAATTTCAATTCTTTTGCCATATATGGAATTTTAGACACTGATGCTGTGAAGGAATAATACTTAAATGAGCGTTATGAGTCAATTCAATCCATTTCCTTTCATTTGATTTCTTATTTGTCATGGTATCTTTACTGATAACAAAGTTGCAGGAATTCAAAATCCGGTACCGACAACTTCTTTCAAAAGACTGTTGCGCTACCTTAAAAGATGCTTTCTAAATACATGTATTCGCTGAACCTAGTTGATTACCATATTTTAGTTAAATTTCAAATAACCATTGAAAGCATATGGCGTCAATGTACATTAAACAACGTCTTGACAAATGCATGGTAGAACAAAGCAATGAAAGTAATAAAACAACGCTTCAATTGTTGTTCTTCATCTTTAAATGGGAATTTCAACTATATGCATTCCGAGGTTTTCCATATTTCATATTGATATTAGTTTGTACAGTATTTTTATACCCCCGCTACATAGTAGTGGGGGTATACTGGTTTACCTCCGTTCGTTCGTTCGTCCGTTCGTTCGTTCGTCTGTCCGTAACCACACTTTTCTCAGTAACTACTTTACAGAATGAAATCATATTTTGGCAAAAACTTTCTCATGATGGTCTGATAAATATATACAGATTTCAAGGTTACCGCATAAGTACTTCCTGTTTGCCGAGACTTTATTGGTTTTTTTATTGTTGTGCAGCATATGGAATTTTTCGTCACAACTTTTTCTGAAACTGTAAAAGGGATTCAATTTTTGTTATGCACAGAGCTTTTTTATGGTCCAATCTATCGTGTATTTGAATTTCAAGGTTACGTCGTCAGCATTTCCTGTTTGCCGAGACGTCATTGGTTTTCATTGTTGTACAATATATGGAATTTTTCGTCACAATTTTTTCTGATATTGTAAGTGGGATTAAATTTATGTTTCTCACAGAGCTTCCTTATGGTCCAATCTATCGTGTATTCTGATTTCAAGGTTACACAGTAAGCACTTCCTGTTTGCCGAGACGTCATTGTTTGTATGTTGTACAATATATGGAATTTTTCGTCACAATATTTTCTGAAACTGTAAGTGGGATTCAGTTGTTGTTTTGAACAAAGCTTTCTTATGGTCCAATCTATCGTGTATTTGAATTTCAACGTTACGTCATAAGCACTTCCTCTTTGCCGAGACGTTTAATTGTTGTACAATATATGGAATTTTTCGTCACAATTTCTTCTGAAACTGTAAGTGGGGTTCAATTGTTGTTTTGCACAGAGCTTCCTTATAGTCCAATCTATCGTGTATTCCGATTTCAAGGCTACGCCGTAAGCACTTGCTGTTTGCAGAGATATGTTTTTTTATTGATGTACAATATATGGAATTTTTCGTCACAATTTTTCTGAAACTGTAACTGGGGATCAATTGTTGTTTTGAACAGAGCTTCTTTATGGTTCCTTTATCGTGTATTCGGATTTCAAGGTTATGCCATAAGCATTTCCTGTTTGCCGAGATGTCGTTTTTTTCATTGTTGCGCAATATGTGGAATTTTTCTTCACAGTGGGATTCAATTGTTGTTTTGCACAGAGCTTCCTTATGGTCCAATCTATCGTGTATTCGGATTTCAAGGTTATACTGTAAGCACTTCCTGTTTGCCGATTTCCATTGTTGTACAATATATGGAATTTTTCGTCACAATTTTTCTGAAACTGTTAGATTCAATTGTTTTTTTGCACAAAGCTTCCTGATGGTACAATCTCGTGTTTTCGAATTTCAAGTTTATGTCATGAGCACTTCCTGTTTGCCGAAAGGTCATTGTTTTTAATGTTGTACAATATATGCAATTTTTTGTCAAAATTTTTTCTGAAACTGTAAGTTGGATTCAATTGTTGTTTGCACAAAGCTTCTTTATGGTCCAATCTATCGTGTATTAGGATTTCAAGGTTAGGTTATAAGCATTTCCTGTTTACTGAGATGTCATTGTTTTTCATTGTTGTACAATATATGGAATTTTTTATCACAATTTCTTTTGAAAATGTAAGGCAGTTTTAATTGTTGTGCAGACAGTTATCATTGAAAATGTTGGTTACTAGGATTATATAATTGTTTTTATACTTGTATTGTGTCCATACTTGTACTGTGTCCCGACGCAATTAAATTTTCACTTGCCACATTGATTCAGAACACAATGAGCGGGGGTATATCAGGCTGCCATTCGGCACCAGCTCTTGTTTTAACAGAACAAGAACACTGTCTAAAAACCTTCTGGGTCAGGGATTTGTTCAGCCTATGTAAATTTCATCCCTCAAAAAACGTTATATGGCCGTTACTATAACATCATTGAAAGATAGGACGCGTCAGTGTCCCACATGAAAGCGGACACTTTCAGCTAGATTCACGTCTTCCCGGATTCGTGACAACCTGATGTTGCTCTCGGTTTATATGGGAGTTCACACAGTCAGTGCTTTAGTTTATGTGTCGTCTTGTTAAATTTTGGTTCTTTGCTCGTAAGTAATGTTTGTGGTATCTATCTGTAATTATCTGTCCGTCTGTCTGTCTGTCCGTCTGTCCGTCAGCGTTTTCTATGTCGTACCATAACTCAAGATTGCCTTCACCGATTTTTATGATTTTTTTACTCAAGGTTGCACTTGACCTAAGGAGGCTCCCTTTCGTTTTGGGGGAAAATGGGAAAGTGATTTTTGGGAAAAACTTCGTTTTTGTATGAAAAAGTGCATATTTTAGCATTAGCTCTATGTTGTACGATAACTTAAGATTGCCTTCGGGGATTTTAATGCTTTTGATAGTCAAGGTTGGACTCGACCAAAGGAAGCTCCCTTTCGTTTTGGGGGAAAATCTGAAAATGATTTTCGGGGAAAAAGCTTTGCTTTTATGTAAAAAAGTGCATAAATAAGAGAATTAGTTCTAGGTCGTACAATAACTTAAGATTGCCTTCAGGGATTTTAATGATTTTGATACTGAAGGTTGGACTTGACCAAAGGAAGCTCCCTTTCCTTTTTGAGCAAAATCGGAAAATGATTTTTAGGAAAGAACTTACTTACTTATTACTTACTTACTTATTACTTACTTATTACTTACTTACTTACTAATTTATTACTTACTAACTTATTACTTACTTATCACTTACTTATTTTATGTGAAAAAGTGCATATTATGAGAATAAGCTCTATGTCGTACAATAACTTAAGATTGCCTTCAGGGATTTTAATTATTTTGATACTCAAACTTGAACTGGATCAAAAGAAGCTCCCTTTCGTTTTTTAGGAAAATCAGAAAATGATTTTTAGGAAAAAACTTTGTTTTTATATGAAAAAGTGCATATTTTGATAATAAGCTCTGTCGTATGATAATTTGAAATGACCTTCATATATTATTTTCAATGTTTTGATTTGATCTGAACAGATGAGACGTAAGTTGTCAAAGCAGCCATATGTAGAAACTAAATTTACAATAACTTAAGATTTTGTTATTTATGTTTTTCCCAAAGAATTGTTTTGTGATTTCCATGAAATTCTGCAAACAGGCTTTTGGGACTTGCAAGGGGGCGGGGCCCTTTCTGGCTTTGTCAGTATTCTAGTTGTCCATGTTTGAAAACTTAAGTGATTAAAAGCTTTTCAAAATTAAACCTTCTTACTGTTTGAGGGTGTGAGAAGTTACACGTACCATGGTTATTAAATGGTTTTGTCCCAAAGTTAGAAAATGCCATTAACCAATCAGCTACCTAAGATACCTTTCAAAACATATATGCCTGAATGTCTTTGTGACTTGTGTTCTTAACAGAGCAGGAGCAACTTCCGGAGCACCTGATATAACTCTCATTTTCATTGGAGTTCATACCGTGAGTGCATTGCAATGGTTTTGAATGTTGCGTTTCTATATTTGTGTTTCGTAGCTGTCTAACGTCATTTTTTCTGTGTTTTTTGTTTTGGCCATGTGTTTGGACTTCGATTTTTGTAAATACCACTCCTTTGTTCCTTTAGTATTTTCCTCCGTTGTTTCATTTATTAATTACATTTTTTTATTTCTTTATTTAATTTAATGTAATTTTAAATCATTGTTACAAAATGAAAATAATATTGCTTTAGATTTATGAAAAGAAATATGAAAGTTATTTTCCTAAAAGAATTGACGATAAATTGAAACTTTATTTGTTGAATAATAAAACATTATCTGATCAGGCAAAAGCGGTTGGTGAGAAACTTATTGAAAAAATAGAGAAGAAAAAATAAATGCCGTCGCCATGTGACTCTGTTACTGAACGAGTTATTCAAATAATTGATTATGTTCTACTTCAGATCTTTTCTATTTAGCTTTATGATGACCACAAAAGATACTCAAAACTTCATGACAATAAGCACAAGTTTTATTGACGACAAAACAAGCCTTAACTAGAAAATTGCAAATCATCACAACCATTTAAATCAAATATACTACTTAAATTTCTGCTTAATGTGCTTTCTAAAAATGTAGGCTCTAACACACTTGATTATGAGGTAAAGTAAATTTTATTCTGTTCAGTCAGTGAGTCAATAAAGTATAAAGTCAAAATCGGTATAGTTAAATCTTGGAAGACATGAATCTAGCTGAAAATGTCAGCTTTCACTTGGGACACCAACATGTCATTTCTATCAATGATGTTATGGTGACGACTGTTTTTGCTCTATTAAAAACACTGTGCATACTACATACTCGACTGTGAAATGTTCACTCCATAGGCTGGAGAGGTAAGTATGCTGCTGATAAGAAGGGGAAAGTTAAAATCATCATAACTGTCATAAAGTTTAGATTTCAAACATCCATCTTTGTCAATATACAACAAAAGATCAAGGTACGAAGCAGGTGTTCAGTAGTTTCTTTAATTTCAGGCTCAGAATGCCAGAATTACTTTAATAGATGTACAGGATGTTGCTGTTCTGAAAAACGTATGTCCTTATTATTTGAATATTATTAATTTTATGGCTGTATACCGGTACACTTTTTCAAACTATGTACAAAGCTTACGTACTTCAAGCACCTTAAGTTTGTTCCTACAGTAGGAAAAAAAATCGAACATGTTATATCTGCAGCTTCTGTATATTGAATTCAAAGGGATTCAAGTATTAATTGAACACAATTTTGAACAAGAATATCATAGATTTTCAATGGGAAAAATATCACTATAGAATCTTTTATGTGTCCGATTAGAGAATTATAAAAGTAAAATATTTTAAATAACGGTTTATCATTACTCTTGCTGTGTAGTAGGGTGCCCAAGAAACGATTTTTTTTCGGAATCACACACATCTGCATTCTATTTTTGGAAAGAAAAGACCATGGCGCATCGAAATAACAATATCGTAGTAGAGATTGATTTTGGTCACATTTTATTTAAAAAGGTGGTAAAGTTAATTTCCTAAGATTAAAAAAAACTCACGCATTTAAAAGTAGGATTCATTATATAATCAAACCCGTAACAAAACTTAGAAACATTAATGTTAAATTTATAAAATCAGTTCATTGTTTTACTTTTCATAATTATTTATCATTTATCTTCATTAAGAAAGTTTCACGGCTACCATTTGTTTTTTATGCGAAATTTTGAATATTTGCACCTGAAATATATAAAAGACACTTCCAATTATTATGAATAGTTATTTCTAAGTTTTCATTAAACCATTGTTTATAGGAAACTTTCAATTCAATTTTCAAAAAGTCTGAAAACATCGAAGGACTTCTTCAAAAATAAAGATAAATCCTTCAGTTTTAGCTTCCGTTATATAGATGATATTTTGTCACGTAACAACCGTCGCTTTGGTGATTTTTTTCGTCGGATCTACCCAAAAGAGCTCGAAATTAAGGATACTACAGACACTTCCACATCGGCCTTATTCCTCGACCTTCATCTTGAAATTGACAACAGAGGTAGACTTGAACAACAATAAAAGCGTTGTTCCTTTGCTTGTTTTTTACCATGTATTTGTAGAGACTTTGTCTCATGAGCATTTACTCCATATCCTTTTATTCACCATTTGAAACTAAGCTGTATGACAAACGCAATGACTTCACTTTTCTTTGTAGCAACATCCCAACAACACCAGCATACAGAGTTTACATCTCCCAGCCCATTTGCTATTCAGGGCCTGTGGTCGATATAGTTGCTTTCTTGATACAACCCAGTTCCTTACAAATAGGCTACTTAAACAAGGGTATCTTACCCAAAACTTGAAGTCATCCCTCCAGAAGTTTTACGGTCGACATCACCATCTAGTGGACCGCTATAGGATATCTGTTTCCCAGATAACAACAGATCTTAACCTTTAAAGCTTAAATGTAGTTTCCTCTACCGGATTTGATCTTACTACAGGATTTGACATGTTCAACACGGCGGGTGTCTTATATAAGCAGGAGATGCCTATTCTACCGCTACACATGATCTCACCCATGGTTTTTATTTGGTCAGTGTTGTTCGTCTTTGTATGTGTTTGTGTCTTCATTTTTCTTTTCTGTACCGTACTTAAGTTGTGTCGCTGTTTCTTTGCTTTCCGATGTTGCCATTGTCCTTGGATTGTTCGTTTTGGGTTGATGGTTCGGTTCTCACTTACTTTAAAGCCTTACTTCTTCAAATAAATTGAATAATAACTTGACAAAATAAGTCATATTTTTGTTTTTATTATGACCTGTGGTATTGGAAGATAACTCTGTTTTCCATTTTTCTAATACTTGAATAAAGAAAAAGCACTATTGATGAGGGTATGATTAAAATTTCAAAATTGTATTTTTTTTTTCTCACAGCAAATTAATATTCATTTTTCATTCAAAAAAAAATTAAGCATCCTACATCAAGCCATTCATAACGAGTGCATTAACTCTACATTTTATGCAAAGATATTAAAAATAATGAGAAAATGTAAAAGTCAGATTTCTTGCGAGGGAGATAATAATAAAGCATGGATTCAGCAATTTTAGTGATTTTTGCACTCTTTATTCGAAATTGAGAAAAATGGAACATTAGATTTCTCAAAAATTATATTATATCTTACGTATGCTTATTTTCTTTTTATTCTCAGTTTGTAGTGAAAATTCAGCGACTCAGTTTTTCACAATAAGGGTTTAAAACTAATAAAAATTGAGTAAAATTTTCGGCCTATATTGTTCAGGACACCCTTGTTTTTCAGTTCAATCCATCAAAATTGAACAGCTTACCTAATGGTTACTTCCACACTTTTTTTTCATACAGAATTCACACAAAATTTTGCATTTGAAACATTTTTTTTTTTGGTCAAATACAATTTTAATTTGAGCTAATTTTATACATCAAATTCAAGTCTAGCCGAGCAAAAAATATGAGGAAACGGGGTATCTGTAAAAATTCTTGAAATTGCTTAAAGTTTACACGGACATATATAATTTAAATAGTGAAATTATTACAAAAATTAAACGAGTTGAAATTTGTAGGCTTACCAAGGTTAACCCCTGAAGTAAAATTTCATAAAAAGACGTATTGACATAAATCTTAATAAACAAATAAAACTGTACCAAAACCCTATTATACATATAGTATATTATCTAAATGGATAGCGAAAGTTCATTTTAAATGTGAAAACATAAACATCTTCATGAAAATTCGAAAACAGACTCGGGTGTATATATATCAACTGGAACGATTCGACGGCGCTAGTTCTACTTGAACGGTAACTATACCATGACAGACAAACTTTTACAACATGGTTGCAGATTTCAGAAATTGTTGAATACATTAAAGGAAAATTCACTAAAAATGAATTCGATATCTTATTCAAACATGCATTTCAATGTTGCCGTGACTAGTTGCCAGATCTTAAGTGGTTATTTATAATTTGTGTTTTTATGTCAAAATTTTAGCATGAAGGGCGCTGCAATATTGACTTCTTCCGGTACCTTATATTATCTTCCGGTACCTTATATAATACAATTTGATTTGTCAATACTGGATATCCAAATACCATATAGAAGAAAAAACTACAATGTACGCTATCACTAAGAGTCCATAAAAACATGAAGCTAGGAAAAAACAATAAATTGTCCGAATTTAGTCAGGGGCGGATCCAGAGAGCTGAGTGCCGGGGGGACATAAATTTAATTTTACATTTTTTTAACTAGCATAGGTGGATTCAAGGTGGGAGTGACGGGGGTTGGAACCCACTTTTTCGGCGATCATATATATTTTTAATAAATATCCCGATATTTTACCTTGAAATATCCCCCCCCCCAAAAAAAAAAAAATGTTCGCGCCTCGCTCCACTCGACCAAATTTACTTTTCCTTCTCATTGGAACCCCCTTTTCAAATTGTCTGACTACGCGTCTGACCAGTTCCCCCTTTTAAGTGTTACTTGAAACTAGAACACAATACATACAAAATGCTTTGTCTAGCTATGGTGCATAGCACAGTCCTGGATAACGGGCTAACAAACTCTGCTGAAATGATCTATTTCTTCCAGAAAATATGGTAGAGGCGAAGAAATGTCCGGATTGTATTTTTCATGAATTCAGATTTTCTTGTGTTACTGAGCTGTTTATTATCAAAAAGGCATTTGTCTAAGCGAAACCTAGGAATGCCATCACCAAACTCTTAAACTAAAAGTTTTTTACGTTTTTCTTGTACAACAATTACTCTGTAACCTATGTATTCATTGGTTTTGGAGAGAAAAAAAATTCTAGGAGATCGTGACCTAAGCGAAGAAGTAAAGGGACTTTGAAATTGTCAATTTGGCTTGAAATTTATATTTCTAGCACAATTATTTTAATGTGTTACTGTTTAGGAAATGGTAACATTACCTTGAGAGTTTTATTAGGCCGGGACCGGAGGGGCTCTCTTCCCGGAAACCCGACTGTATTTTGACTAAATCCCAAACGACAAAGGAACTTAAAACTGATGAAATCCCTATTCCTGATGCATGTATTTCCCGAAATCATGGGCTTAAATGATAGAAATCCCAAATTCCAGAGGTTAAAAGCTTCCAATCCCGCAGTCTTAGGTTACAGTTCTTCAACTTATTTCTTAAATTATTTAATTATTAAATGTTCAATAAATTAAAATTATAGGTTAACAATGTACATGATTATGAAAGTGTCATTAATTTGTTCAGCCGTGACAAGGTACCCTAATTATGACCTTTTTAATAATTTGTTTTAATAAATATATTTTCTTTGATGTTGGTTTTTGAAGAAATCTGTGATCTTTGTCTTGTCAGTCATTGTTGTACAAATTGTACAAACAATACTTAAATGATCAAGGTAAAAGGTTATAGAGACCAATTATTTACAATTTGTACTGAAGGTCAAAGGTTGAACCTTAATTTCAACAACAAAAAATTGTCACTTGTGCCCGGGGGGGGGGG
>MJUU01063695.1:7509-18648 GCA_002080025.1 Modiolus philippinarum | reverse complement strand
GCCCGGGGGGGGGGGAGGCACGTGCCCCCTTGTACCACCCCCCCACCCCCCTTCCTTCCCGCTGGATCCGCCACTGTTAGTGTTTCGTGGGTTTATAAAAAAAGAAAAATGTGGAACAAACTTGCCCTTATTCATTAGAAAGTAAACTCCATACTCTTACTCACTCCTTTCACAAACGGTTTCTCTTATTTCCACTACTATGTTCGCAAACATGACATCTATCAAAACGTGTATGGAAAGTTAAAAAAATCCGTCCATCTTAAAAAAAAAGGTTTTCCACAACAAATAAGTAAAGGAATAATAAACACAGAAATCTTCAATAAATCAAAGACAGATATACTATATCGCAAGTGAGTTTAAAATATTTACACCTTTAAAATAGAATGCAAAAGATATTAAGATGATGAAAATCGTGTTTTGTTAGCATAGCAGTAAAAATTGTTTT
The DNA here is from genome assembly GCA_002080025.1 of Modiolus philippinarum. Classification (NCBI taxonomy): domain Eukaryota; kingdom Metazoa; phylum Mollusca; class Bivalvia; order Mytilida; family Modiolidae; genus Modiolus; species Modiolus philippinarum. Next base: position 18,203 of record MJUU01063695.1, on the reverse strand, counting down.
GGAAAATAAAACAAAACTTAGTATGTATTAAACAAACGCAAAATAATTATCTATTTATTTTGCAGCATTTTCAATCAACTGCAGCTTCAAATAAATTTCAGCTTTTGTGACTTAAAACTTAATTTGTGCTCGTGTCTCGGTTGTAAGCTTGAGATCCGTCACCCATGGACAGCACAAAATATGTTATATTACATTTTTTTATAAACGCTCTCGAAATATGTATCAAGAATATATTGAGTATTTCTGAACTACTTGTATCCATTTCCAAACCTGAATTGCAAGACTTTTGTGTAACAGTGTATTTATTCTGCTACAAACATTCTTTCGAGATGCATGAACTATACGTGGATATTTAAGCTAGAATTAAATACCCTATATAGTACGGGATAAAGTTCACTAGTGTTCCATATATGCACTAGGACGGAAATAACGCGAGTTCCCCAACCTTCTCACATGACTGACATGTAGTCAAGTAACATAATTTGTAGAGAAATGGGCTAGAAAATACAATTTATTGACCCGAATACACAACTACAGTCTTGGACTTGTTCATAGTATGTCAAAGAAAGTAGGATAAATCCCTTGTGTAATTGAATGTGTCCAGATTTTCTTCCTTCCTCTTTATTCCGTATAGTTACTAGAGATGTCACAGCAATATTGAAAAAAATATTCCGAAGAAATTATATCAACTATTTTCCAATTTCTTTGTATTTTTAACCTTGTTTAAAAATGTTACCTCTATGTTATGTCTTCGATTTTGTTACTGCCCTTTAGCAGAATTGATTTATAATAAGAAAAGGGTTGCCTTTTCGATTTGTATAGGAGCGTCTGTAACCTTTCTACACAGCTTACACTTGCGCAAGGATGATGTTTAATAAAGGAATCTAACAATCACCTGCTAGAGTTATATGTTACTTTTGTTTTAAATGCCTTTATTTACTGCCCAGTTGTTCTTGTGAAGCTTCAAAGTAGGTAGGGAAAGCTCTTAAAATGAAAATATAATGATCTTCCATACCCGAGAATATGTTTGAATTGATTGCAGCAAAATGCAAAACTTGTTCTGCGATACGTATGTATTTGTGTTTAACAAGGGATTCCATAATTGCTCAAAGTTGATTCTTTTCTTGGAATAAAACTGAAATGAGATCCTTCTTCTTTGAAATCAGAAAAAAAAACTAAAAGTTCTAATCAGTTAAATGGCTTTCTAAAGATCGTGCAGCTGGTATGCGTGCACGAGGCATAGTACACTTGGGGCTCATTATCAAGCAATGCTCAAAACTGAGAGTTGAAATGCGTTGAAATCTGCGTTTGCATAATTGGTAATGCGCATAATATTGACTTTGCAATAATCGATGTCTCTGTGTTTGTATTCTTTCCAAAAATTCGGAAAAAAACTCTTAAAGGTAAAACAAATACGACACTATATCAAGAGTCTAAGTCGACAAAATCATTTTATTTAGGCACACTAACGCGATATACTGTTTCAAATTTATATTTCAGTGCAGAACATAGCTTAATATTGGACTCAATGAGAAAAAGCTTAATATTGGACTCAATGAGAAAACATCATTTTCATTATCTGCTCTGAATATATTGAAGCAAATTAAGCTTAAGTGTACTGGAATTATGAAAGTAAGGTCCTTTACAAAGATTGCTCCTCTGCTGATGGACTGTTAGTCCTCGTGGGTATTCACCAACCTAGTAGCAAGAACTTCGGTGCTGGCCCGAAAACTGATTTTGTTTGAAAACGTTCATTATGTAAATTTAGGAAATTGTGTTAAAAACTAAGAAGTATCTGCCTCTTGCATAGCTCTGTTCTTAGCTGACTTTTGCTTTTCTGTTTAGATCCTATTGGTAATTTATTCTCTTTTAGCTTTTACACATATTTCGTTTGATGGATTTCCAAATGTTTTGATTTGATCTGCACTGAAGAGACATACGTTGTCGAAATACGCATATGCAGAAAGTAAATTCACAGCAACTTAGGTTATTTGTTCTGATTAGACAAAAAAAAACAAACAAACAAACTAAACAAGCATGGATTATATTCTAAAATTGGAACTTATGGGAAAGACCTGCCTTTAACCATTTGCCTTTTTAGCTCACCTGGCCAAAGGCCATGTGAGCTTTTGCTATCACTCGGCGTCCGGCGTCCGTCCGTCCGTCCGTCCGTCGTCCATTACCTTTTATTCAAAAATCTTCTCCTCTGAAACTACTGGGCCAATATTAATCAAACTTGGCCTGAATCATCACCAGGGTATGCAATTTCAAGTTTGTGATTTTTATGTTCGTAGACCAAACAACATGGCTGCTGTTACTAAAAATAGAACATAGGGGTAAATTGCAGTTTTTGGCTAATAACTCGAAAACCGTTACAGATATCAAAAATTTGACATGGTGTAAAAATGATCAGCATGACAAGATCTACCCGCTGTGCAATTTTGAAGAAAATCCTAAAGCCCATCTCGGAGTTATAGCCCTTTTCCGTTAAATTTTCAAAATTTTTGCATTTTTTATTATTTATTTCAAAAACTGTAACAGATAGAAGTCAAATGTAAATTGCAAAAATGTTCAGCATATCAAGATCTACCTACCCTGAAATTTTGAAGAAAATCCATAAACCCTTGTAGGAGTTATTGCCATTTTTTCACCGAATTTTTTTAATTTTCGTATTTTTCATCTATTATTTCCAAAACTATAGAAGATGAAGGTTATGTGTAAATTGATGAAATGTTTGCCATGCTGTGGCGACTTCAAAACTGATGTTGAAAATTGTTCCTTGACCGCCATTTTCAAAATGGCCGCCAAAAAAGGCGGGAAAATTCAACATTGTCCGATTTCAATGAAACTTGGTTTCCACATAGATCTTGATGTTGCGAGTTCAAAACCGGTGTTGAAAATTGTTCCTTGACCACCATTTTCAAAATGGCTGCCAAAAAAGGCGGGAAAATTCAACATTGTCCGATTTCAATGAAATTTGATTTCCAAATAGATATTGATGTTGCGACTTCAAAACTGATGTTGAAAATTGTTTGTTGACTGCCATTTACAAAATGACGTCTCGACTTTAAAACTGGTGTCAAAAGTGGTCCTTAGCAAGACCGTTATTTTATAAAAAAAATCCCAACAAAGAAATATAATAAAACATGATCAGACTTAAAAACAGTTCAAGATATTGGAGGTGTTCGACCTACGAAAGTTTGAGAAACTGAAGATCAACTGTATAACTTACATTGTTACCTTGATTGTGGCAACTGAAAACCAGGTGAGCGATACAGGCTCCTGGGAGCCTCTAGTTCCTATTTAGTTTTGTTTGAACAGTGTTTTTAATGTTAAATGTGCCACTTTCCTGGAAAAACACACGTCATGATAACATCAGTGTGGAATTCAAAAACATTTCATGTGCTTAATCCACACTTTTGAACTTTGAACTGAACGTTATTTTCATTTTGTTGCCAAAAGTGCTTCGTAAAGAATAAAAAACATTAAAAATTCACATAACTTGTCATTTATCTTAAATATATTGTATGGTTTCAGTTTGTACGATTATTCACATAACCACAGTAATAGCTGTTCCATTTGGTATAGCCTTTGTCGGCATGTTAGAAGAAGAACCATGTACAGGTACGGAATTCTTTTATTTAAAAATACCATTTCACAAAGTAAACTACGTCTTTAATTTCCAATGGGATGTGCTTTACGAATGGTCAAAACTCGCCCTGTAATTTGAGAATTTTCTTCCGAATGCTGAAATATAAAATTTTGATGGTTTTACTGTTGTCTTCCGTATCTTTCTTGTTAATCATCTTAATTATTTTAAAAAAATTCCTAATTTGTTTCTTTTTTTTAATTGAATTTCATAATTATAAACTATGAATTTTTTTAAAAAGTAGAAATGTGACATTTTCAGTTTAGTTCGTGATTGTTTTGGGCAAATGTTGATTTGTTACCTAATACACGATATTTTAGAATCAACGAAACACTATTGTGTGATACCTTTTATTTGAATCTTAGTAGATCATGCACTTCCGAATTTTTTTTTAAATATGAGATTCGTGTGTGGATATTTTTTTTCACTTTTCATGTATACATTTGGTTTGGCCTCTTGGAATACTACTTGGATTCACTGGTATGGCTGGGTATTTCGAAAACTGAATGATGTAAAGGGAACATAGTGTTGGGCTGTGAGAGGGATTGTTTTAATGATATCGTGCTACTCTCTCATCTTTTTTGAAAACTGACATTTACAAGCAGCTAAGTGTAATCTTACGCTTTTGATTTATAATGTCTACATAATCATAATTGTCAATGTAATGAGCCAAAATTTTAAAAGTGGCACTTCAAAAATCTATGTAAAAGAAGGGACCTACTTAATAAAAATGGGACAAAAATTCCCAACGAAGGTCTGTACTTTAAGGAAAATTATCAAAGTCCACTATAACTTGGTTCGAAACTTTAAGATTTTAAAATTTTACCAAAAAGTTAAATGGTATGTCTAAAAACGGGTATGGATAATTTATAACAAAAAAGATATTTACAATTTAGAATGATGCACAAGGATATGGCAAAAATTAAAAATAGGTAACTATTGAACGATCTGGCTTACATATGGAAAATGTCAGTAAACCAAATTAAAACCCAAAATTTACATGGACAAGGTATTTTCAATATTTTCCATAGCAAGATGAACAAAAAGGACTCTCTGCTTTACTTCTGGTAGGTTCTAACAATGGTCTGACCAGAAGTAAAGCAGAAAGTCCCTTTTTGCTAATATTCGCATTTTTTCTGGCTAAGTTATCTGTTTAGATAAACTAGGCTTTACTAAATAGCTTAAGAATGGTTAACCAGATTACCCAGGATAGAGGAAACTAATCGCAATTTCGAATTCGACAACATTTGATACATTCGTTTCCAATTTACAGATCACAGATGAAAATAGCTATAAAGAAATGTTAATTATAAATAATTAGAAACTCAGCTATAATATAGTTTCCCTATTTCATAAAGTTACACATAAGGAGTTCTGGATGTAGGCTGGAAATTAAAGTTCAAAATCATAGTATGCTTCTAATTCTAAGAAAGTCCATTTTCCCCTCAATGAATCAAATCTATTCCAGTGGATTGCCAGGTACCAGTTTATAAAAATAAAAAATTCAGTTTAACCTAAATGTCAAAAACTCATATTGAGGTATCAAAATAATACGTTTTACACATTTTTCAAGTATAAACATAATGAAAATGTTGTAAAAAGTTCAAATTTCACGAGTATAACTCTGAGATATTGAAAAGTTTACAATCGAAAAGGGTGGTATTGCCCACTAAGATCATAACATTATACATGTAGGAAAAAGAAGGGAAACGGGGAATGTGTCAAAGAGACAACGACCCAAAGGGGAGCAATAACAACTCAAAGCCACCATAATATCTTCAATGAACGGTGAGGAAACCCCACACCCAATGGCAGGTCGGAGTTGGCCCCTAAATAAAGAGTAATCAAGTTCAGCGAAATAAACATCATCCTAGACTCCCATAGACATAAAGGAAAACTAACTAGAAAACAGACAAGACACACAAAGGCTTAATAAATTTCCTGACTTAGGACAGGCGCAAACCTGCTGCGGCGGGGTTAAACTAGTTTTATTGGGCCCAAACCTTCCCCCTATAGCCAATGTGATAAATAAAAAAAAAACAATCGTAACAACAGTAAAACTCAGTTGGCAACAGGACTGAGTCAATTGTGAAAAATGAAACTGAAAGAACTAAATATATGGACATAAACATGAAATCACAAGAGACTACTTGCAGTTAACTGACATGCCAGCTCCAGACCCATTACAAACTGACAAATTAAGTTATGTACCCTCAGTATACCGCTTCCATCAAGATCCCTTCCTGTGAGGAGTTTAGCATAATGATTTCATGTATATACCGGAATACATAACCCGTGTCCATGCAATACTGATTTAAGAAATTTAGAATGTGTTTAGTTAAAATGCAAAGACCCTATCAAAAATCAATGTTAATACCAAAGAAGGCCATACATAATGGCTTGACGACAATATCGTAATTATAACCCTTATGAATTAGACGATTTAAAGGTTTTATAAGTTTGTTAGGCGAGTTTAAGTATTTTTTACTCTTACGTAAAACATTACGGATGTGAAATGCCAGCCTTCATTAGATGTTTACAGGTTGCATTGTATTTATGAACTAAGTCTTTATATCGATGATAAAATTTAGTAAAGGTTTTAACTAGTTTATGATAACGAAAACCTTGATGTAATAGTTTTTCAGTTATGAAAAGATTCCGTTCATTAAAATCGCAAACTTTATTACATACTCGAGCAAATCGAACAAGTTGAGATATGTAAACACCATATGATGGCGCTAATGGAACATCGCCATCCAGAAATGGATAATTAACTATGGGAAAAGAAAAATCGCCCTGCATTTGTTACATAACTTCAAAAATAGATTAAAAAAGTGTTACTAGAGGTAACATCACATTTACGTTACACTTCTCCCTCCTGTAAAAAATGTTTGACCTAAAACATAACTTTTTATAAAGCAACAGTAAAGCAGTGTAGCTTTGAACAAGTGCATTCACAAAATTTAAATTGGATCCGATTATAAATATAGCAAAACCATACTATTGTCATAAATATTTCACAAATTGTTCTTTTATTTTCAGCTCCTGTAATAGCGACAGTCCCTTCATGCATCACTTCATCATTCATTCAAATCCTGATCGTAATCCATCATTTTGAATCAACGATGTTAATTGTAATCTATTAACTTCATACATAGAAAAGTCACACCAAACAGACGGTTTGTGGTTTGTTATTTCACACTTGTCATCATGAAACGTATAACGTTCTTTTATTCCACACGGTCCGTCTAAAGCTATGTACGAATGATAATGAATGTTTGTACAATTACTATATACTCTTCTCTGTTATACATTGTCCATTCAAAACTCTTTACCCTGATACAATTGATCGGTCCATTCTTAAATGTATAACCAATGATAATGAATGTCAGACAATAATAACATACCATTCTTTTAATACTCACGGTACATTCAAACAGTCGGATTTTGTATTTATAGTTTTCATAACGAGAAAGAATTGTATATCGATGGATATCAACTAGAGTTATGTAATTTCAAAATATAATAAACGAGCCTGTGGCGAGTTTATTATACATGTATTTGAAATTCCAGTGATATACAATTCTTTCGAGTTGTTGAAACTATTTCTTTTATGATTTTTATCAATAAATGCATTGAATATTTAGTGCCGAACTGCTGTTTTTGTTTCAAATAAAAAATACCGTTGCAAGGTAACGTTAATCACGGCCAACGAGATTTCAAAGTTGTCCAACAGAAACGTCGAAAAAATAATAGCACATCGAGCGTGATGTGTTATTACTTGGCGCTCGACCAATGAAATTCCTGTAAAAGCGATTCAACAAGTTCAAAACTAACTCCAGATTCAAAGTCTCGTTGTGTTCCAAAAATAACTATCCGTGCAAGAAATAGATAATAATCGTGCATCATAAGAAAATCAGAATTATGTTCTACGTGGTATTTTCTGCAAAGAATTTTTTTTTCACTGACACCAAAAGCCCAGAACACTAATCTAAAAGATTTAGATGAATTGAGCTTACCAGATGTCGTATGCTGATTTCATAGTACAATTTTTTGGAAAAAAGATATTTAAAAGGGGAGATTATTTCCAACTTTATACCCCCATCTAAAAAATCTTTTTATCTCCCTCCTACCCTCGTCTCTTTTTCATTGGCTGCATTTTTACATATCTTTAATTAGATTTAAAGGACTGAAGGAGTAGTGTTATGACTCCAATGATATGCCTCGCCTGGTTAACAACCTTGCGTATTTGGTAGATGCATATTTACCTCGGGTAATCTTAGGGTCTAATTACTCACATGCTTTGATGGAAGTTTGGTTCCACACATTGGTGGTTGATCTGAAAGGATTATAAGGATGATAGAAAAAAGAAGGGAAACGGGGAATGTGTCAAAGAGACAACGACCCAAAGGGGAGTAATAACAACTCAAAGCCACCATAAGATCTTCAATGAACGGTGAGAAAACCACACACCCAACGGCAGGTCGGAGTCGGTCCCTGAATAAAGAGTAATCAAGTTCATCGAAATAAACATCATCCTAGACTCCTATAGACATAAAGTAAACTAACTAGAAAAAGGACAAGACACACAAAGGCTTAATAGATTCCTGATTTAAGACAGGCGCAAACCTGCTGCAGCGGGGTTAAACTAGTTTTATTGGGCCCAAACCTTCTTGTTTCACATCCGACTTAGCCACTAGGCAACAGCTATCGGTTCATGTGGATTTAAAAGGTTTTAGTAAGCCTCTAGACTTATGTAGTACTTCTACTTTTAAACTACAGTAAACACTCGTTATATTGACACTCGTTTTATTTGTAATCGCTTTACGCCAAAGTCATTTGAATCCTCAGTTTTATATTTTGCTTTCCTTTCCACTGCAAGTCTCACTCAACATACGGCTTAACCCCTTTATAACGCCAAAATTTAGCAGGGTAAATGGTGGTGTCATAACGAGATTTAATGTCCCTAAAATTTAAACTCACTAATCTAGGGTATCACCACATCATTGGTAGCTGTCATATTAAAAACTGAGAAACTGTATTCAAACCTTCCTCTTGGAACACTTGATCAACCACGATCTTCCCTAGTTATGACAAATCCGGACATCGACAGTAAATCGGTACGAAATTCACCGTCAATATTTGTCATGAGCCAACGAGGTGCCACTCTAATGCTTATTTCTCCGATGGCTGTCAGAAAACGGTATTCGGGGAACTGAGTTCGGGAGAGAGCATATATCCGTCTACTCGGCAAATCAAACTCTTGGTCTTGGTCTGTTTTGGCCTTGGAAAGTGTTTGTATTTTATTTGCATGTTTCCCTTACATATATCGGGAAACTAACATTTAAGGATGTAGTAAGGTGGTGTTTTTGAATTCTTAAAAGTCATTTTGATTTCTCGAATTTTATCCATTACTACTATGTAATATATTTTGCCCCATAACATCCAATTGTCTAGTAATCAATGGCTTTAGTAGCTCATTTAAGGTCAGTCAGCAATATTTCATCAGATTGTAGATTTTCCTTCCATGTGTAAGAAATAAATAACGTGTGCATGTTATACTAAGGTAAAAGTGCAAGAGAGCCTTTTCTCACCATTTTTAAAATGTGAAATATCTCGAAAACAAGGTCAATAACCTTTTAATATTTTTAGCTGATTATATTTCTTTTGCCATGCTCTTTCCCTTTATGACATTTATTTAAAATAGTAGATTTATTTAATTTCACCTTACTACATTCTTGATAACATCTAATTGTAACAATTGGATACCCATATTAAATAATCAAACATTTTTACCAAACATTATAATTACCGTCAAAGAAATGTGTATACATATAACAAGTGACATTCAGCAAAGATGCATGCAAGAGACTTATGAAACAGAAATGGGAACAAAATACCAAACAAAAATCTTTACCATAATCGAGGAAAATTATCAGAGTCCATCGTTATTTGGTTTGGAAGTGGTATAATTTATGTAAAGAACTAACAGTGAGAACGCTCAGAAAACAGAGTGACATCAGGTGCTCCGGAAGGGTAAGAACGAGTTCCTCTGTATACAGCACCCGTCACACTGTCACTGGGTCATTCCAGGGTAAAGTCAAATCGGTAATGTCAAATCCGGAAAGACGTGAATATAGCTGAAGATATCCGTTTTGATTTGTAACACCGACATTTCATATGTCTCTATGAGGTTACAAGTGCGCAAATATTTACAATGCATTTTCCATAGGCCTTTTTATTTTATTATCCATCAATCGTAGGAGTTGTAGTGCTTAATACTGAAACAGCTTTTGGTTCAAAACTGGATCCCTGTTCGAAAGTCAATATTTGCGCACTTGATACCTATAGCATATACTTATAAACGTCAAAACGTAACATGTCCTATTTTTTAGCATGTCACACACCAAAGAACATCATTCGACGGCATTTTATTAAAGTGTCACCTCTTTTGATTTTTAGAGCTTTATTTCCCAGAGGTCACCCCCTGTCAGAAAAATGAAGAAATTTTTTTCTCGTTTTTAAGATATGTCGGCTTCATTCTATAACATATTGAATTAAAATGAAATTGAAGCCACGATCATATGCAGATAGTAGAGGGTCATCCATGTTGGTAACAAAGTCGTTCAATTTTATTGCAGTGTACCCATATTTGGAAGCTGAAGTAATAAATCGGTCAATTTTATCAAAAATGGCTTTTGAAATAGACTATAGCCATAGAAATAGCCAAAATACCTATCACTTTGACTAAAATCAATAACAATCCACTTATAATGATGAATGACATGCCAAAAAGTTTTACATAACTGATTGCCATATTAGGCAAAAAGTGAAGTTTCAAGTGCCGCTAAATTTTGAAATTTTTACCAAAAAATTAATTTTGAAAATATGCAATTTTTCAAACATTAATGCATTCAAAAATATGAAATACACTAATAAAGCTTCTCGCATTTGTTCCGAAGCGAAACAACAGGCATATAACCTATTGCTTCTGTCAACTCAAAATAATAAATTTTCACAGAAGCCTACCCCCCTTTTCTTGTGA
>MJUU01063690.1:50815-74974 GCA_002080025.1 Modiolus philippinarum | reverse complement strand
CCGCCCGCCCGCCCGACATTCACCATACTATAACCCGGATTTGCTCTCCGTGCAACCCGGCCAAAAATTCATGTGGTATTTCATTTCATAACTACAACGTGAGTCAATGTCAAACAAGAATGTACAGGTCTAACTGGACTGAAAAGGAAAAGGTAACTTGTAGAGGCTGCATACCAAGCTTAAAACAAATCTCCAGATGAGAGGCTGAAAAATTCCAAGTTATGAATCTTCTTCGCTGCATCAAAATATACCTAGATATCAATTTTAAGAAATAATTGAATACATCAAATATATTATCTTTACCAAGAAACCTACTGCTGACTATATGAATACAATCAGAATGGAAAGAAATTTTACTTTCTACGAAATACCTTCAAGTTGTGGATCTTTTCCTAATCCACCCATAACTACAGTATTCACATTCCACATTCCTTCTTCAAATTTTGTCTTTTCTTTTTTAAGCTCCTGTAACTTCTTTTGTCTTTCACTGTAAAAAATAACGAAAATAATTTAATACCCAAGCACACTTCTGATTACTGTCATATACATGTATACAACCAACACTTTCTGAAAAGAAGGATCTATTCCCATATAAGATATATTCAAAAAGTCAACATAGGAAATTTGAATACTTGATTTCAAAAATATACAGACTACTACAGTTTATTAATACAGGAACCGTCAACACACAGATACATGTATGTTAACACCTTGGTAATACGTGTAATACAAAAATGTTTACAATTTACAGTGTTAACTTTTTCAAATCTGAAAAAAAAATCTTTGGCAATACAATTGATATCCTATATATAAAGAATAATGTACGTTTTGTTTCGGATACAAAACATATTGGTGACATAATGGACGAGCCACTTTGTGGGTGAGTCTATCATCTATCATTGGAGACAATATTTGAATTATCCGAAACAAAACTTCTATTATTCTTTTTATCAGTAATTAGCGAATTCATGTGATACAACAAAGTTTGAAAAAATGAAAATCAGTTTCGAAGAAATTATGAAATTGACTATTGATTAGTAAAAGAATTTGTGCGATCCTTTACATAGGTACTCCAATGAAAAAAATTGAATGTTTGCATTCAATAAATATAACAGTACAAAAAGATAGTTATCTGCTTCCATAATAAGAAATTAAATTTATAATCTCCAAAAAATTTCAATTAAGGATTAATTTATAAAAATCACAACTTCTCCACTTAAGGTATTTGTTTTCTTTGCATTTACCAGTTCTATTAAGAGCTAAGAAAAAATTGGTTCAAAATTATTCGGAGTTACGGTGCTTTGGCCATTAATTAAGATAAACTACTACAAAAATTCAAGAAAACTGCAAAAACAAGTAAAGTTAAAATTGCTGTGCACCTCAGTGCATTCATGAATCTATTTAAAACTTTGCAGTTGAAAAGTATAAGTTGTAATTTAAATACAACACTTAACATGTGTCTTCATGCACCATGTCATCATTATGTATTTGTGCAATGAAAATTGATAAATCATAAAACACTGCTTACAAAAGTCTTCGATAAAAGCCCTGTAGTTGTTTAAATGTTGTGATTGTCTTCCATCGTCTATTTGTCGGGCAATGAATGACAGCGATTGTAAGAACACTTTGCCAGTTAAGTTTATGTTTGTTGACGATCCCGCATCAATGGATCATTAGGTAAAAAAGCATGGATGTAGTGTTGATCGACAATTAGCAATGAATTCCGCTCAAACCGGTGCTAGGGGCCGTCTTGAACTTGCTATAAGGTATGAGTAAAACTCATTGTTGAAGGCCTCATGGTGACTTCAAGATGAAGAACAACAATAAAAGCGTTGTTCCATTGCTTATTATTACCATGTATTTGTAGAGACTTTGTCTCATTTGCATTTACTCTATATCCCTTCATTGTTAATTCGTTGGAGTACCTACTTTACAGTCTTAAAATTTGTAGATTTATATTTCTTTGTTTACATTGATGTGCTGATTGACAAAGTAGGTGTGGTTTAAGTTACTTTTTGCCAATATGAATCCCTATTCGGGTAGTAGTAATTTCTGAAAATTATTACCTCAAGAGATCAAAGGAACTGGGCTGACTGGTTCCATTGAATCAATGACTTGAAATCTTTCAACTTGGTTTTCTCCAAATTACCTGAAAATTCTCTCCAGAATAAAACTGGTAGAAAATGCACTGTTTGTGTGTGACTACATGCAGATAAGAGGAATCCATACAATATCTGTGTGACTACATGCAGATAAGAGGAATCCATACTATATCTGTGTGACTACATGCAGATAAGTGGAATCCATACTATATCTGTGTGACTACATGCAGATAAGTGGAATCCATACTATATCTGTGTGACTACATGCAGATAAGTGGAATCCTTACTATATCTAATCTACAGCAGAGGATTTGTCTAGATCATTGACAGTGAACAGTAAAACATAGACAAACTTATCAATATTTCATGATATTAACTATTTTAAATGTCACAACATGTTTTTCAAACACATGCAAATTGGATGGCATGCAACGACAAACAGGTAAATAATTATCAATTTATGATGTGTTACATTCATTGTTATTAATAAATAATTTGTTTTAAATATCAACATGATCAATGTACAGAAATAGCAATCCATGTAAATGTAATGTATGAATAATTCATTTGGGTTATGAAATAAAAATGTATTCAAACTTTGGTTCCCAAACTAGGAGATCACTTTTACCTGAATCAATTCATTAATTAATTATTAGACAATTTATTTCAAACTGAAGAACATGATTACATGTCATTGATCTAATAGTACAGCTGTGTAGCTTTTCATATGTCATTAATGATAAAGTTTTATGGCAAAAATTACTTCTTCTACAATATTGACAATTTTTTCCTTTCTTCGAGCAATTTTCTCGTATTACATTTGTGATCACCAGTGCCCAAAATGCAGCTCCCAATATTTTGTTTATGTTTTTGTAATTCAGAGTCAATACATAGTTGACTTTCCTTTTCTGTTTTTTATATAGAACATGCCCAAAATTACAAACAAATTACAAGATGTACTAAATGATTGACCACCTGAAATGTATAAAATATAATGGCCCTACTGAATAAAGGCAATTAAAATATAACTGACAATTTCCTATGCTTTTGTTTGATATCATTTTGGATGAAAGAAAACAGTATCGGATCTATAAAGAGAGACACACATGAAATATTTTCATAAAATTTGTCCCAAATAGCCTTGTCCAAAAAAATAAAACATAAAATAAACTGATAGTCTCTTATTGGGTCAGACTACAGCTGATTGAACTCTAAACATTAAATTTTTTTTATCCTTTACAGTTTAGATTCTGTTTTTTATTCATTTCATTTAAATCAAATCAAATCATGTAAAGTGTTTAACATTCAAACACTAATTAAACAAACGATTCAATTTGATCTGTTCATATGCTCTGAAAAGTTCATGTTGTTCGGAGAGCATCTATTTTGTGGAGTGCGTCTTGTCTCTGAAGCTTGTACAATATATTGACAAATCAAATCAACATGTTCTTGCTTGTATCTCATTCTTGGTACATGATATGAGCAAACAACATGCTTGGAATGATTAAATTTATTTATTCTGTGAAATGCAGTTACTGTGGAAGTACTTTTATTCATGGACATCAATTTTCGTGGTTTTCATAAATATCACTATTTCGTGGGTACATAAATTCGTGGCTCCAAAATTCCATATATTAAGACTCTATGGAAAAAATGCATTTCGTTGGGAACTTAATTTCGTGGTTTGAGCAAACTACGAAATCCACAAAAATTGGAACCCCACGAACAATAATACTTTAACAGTATCTTGTGCATAAGTTTCATTAATACAACTATTGTTGAAGCATGTATGAATGCAGGGAATCATTTGAAATGTCAATTGATAAAATTCATTCTACCTCAACATTCCATTTGCATTCAACTCATGTTGTTACGTTGAGTGTTCAACCAGATGTAGAATATATATCATTTACTGAAGAACAATTTAGACGGAGATCAGGTACATGTATGTAATACAAATTATTCTATAAATTTTGTTCAGTTTAATACAAGCCATAGCAAGTTGATCAAATTTTAAAACAAATGAAAGATTGGCTGACAGACCATTAATGGATGCAAAGTGATGACTTTTGAGTCAGTTCAACATTAAATGTAACAAACACAGAAACAAATACAAGATGCTTCATAACACGAGTTATTACAATATGTATCTACAACATGCTATTTTTATGTTAAATAATATTTGCCGAGCTTTCGTCAGTTCTGATTATATATCAATCTACATGAGGATTCCTGAAACAAGCGACGAAATAGATCTAACATTAAATCGAGTCATAAAAATTTACATATAAGGGTTTATTTATCTACTTTAGTACTAGATAANTACAAAGGGGATGCTATTACTTACGCTTCAACTCTCTGTCGCCTCCTGTCAATCAAATTATAGCTATATTTTCTATCATCAAAAGATTCAAAAATATAAAAAAATTACTGTATAAGTGGTTAATTTTCACTTACTGAAAATTTTTTATTCGTTTCTCGCAAACTAAGAATACAGAAAAAAAAAATTCTGCAAAAATAACCATTTGTTGACTTTTCCCAAATTTTTATCTCATTTTCCCAGACTGAAAATAGTTGTGATTTCAGAATATTTACTGTATTGAGTCTCATATATATAATACTTAGTGGTGTATAATGTTTTTGGTTATAAGATTAACAGTGAACAAAGCAAAAATCAGGTTTCAGCGAAATTAGCCATTTATACAGTATAACCAAATACCATAATGTTCATATTGCATTTGCACCAATTTACAATATACTCAAATGTTACTTTCTGTAAAAAAAAAATCATACATTTATTTATGTCATTCTTTTTCTAGTAGTTTATTTGAAAAGTGGAATGCTATTCTGAAGTCATATACAGTGCTCCCTCGTTATACCGCCCCTCTTTAATGGTGGTCCCTCTACTTATCGCCAACCATTTTCAAGGTACATTTTTCAAAAGTTGCATAGTTTGTATGTAATTTATTCCCTCGATATATCACCACCGTCACTTATCGCCAAAAATTTCTCTGGTCCCAAAGGTGGCAATATAACGAGGGTGCACTGTAATTCTTTAAAAACTATCCTACTGACCTATGATTCAGGTATAAAAAATCCAATGACTCATGTATAAAAATCCAAAAGACAAAATTAAGCAATGATTACAAAAACATGTTCAAGATATGGATTAGCCAATGGTCAATTAACAGGTGTATAACAAGTGAATTTACCACAAACTACAATCTCATTCAGTATTCTTCAATTAGGGCAATAAATTCTTGTAATGGCCTCATAATCATGCTATAACTGTACAACATTATTTATTTACCATCATGTAGCAAAAAATGATCAAATGTTTTGATGCATTTCATGTATAATATACTATGTAAACGTTAATTGAAAATCTGAAAAACTGAATATTTTTGAAAAGTCAAAGAATAGCAATACAAAAATTCTGAATATGGAAACATTGATATGCAGATTGGTGCAAATGTGAAAAGCCTTCCACCTTATATCAAATTTAATACTATTGTGAATTTTCAAAAAAAAACATAAAACCTGCTAAATTACTAAAATGTGCTAAATCCTAAAAATAAATTGAATTCAAAGTGCAAATAAATGACCGATAAATTTCAAATCACATTTTTAAGCAACATATTGCATCAATATGATTTCCCAGTAATTGTTAATGAATCATTACCTATTTTCAGCCTGTTTAGCAGAATGAGCAGTTCTTGCTATAAACTGTTTCTGTTGTTTTGTAAGTGCTTCAGATTTTCCCAGTGTAGACACAAACTGTGTGGGTAATACTAAATCGTCATCGTCCTCCTCCTCATCAGAATCATAGAAATGGAAAGCCACACCCATGTAGTCAGTTTCCTGTAATGTATAAATAAGGTCCATCAAAATATAGTTTAAAGTCAACAAATGTCAATATAGTTCACCATAGCATATAGAAGGCAACATCTGTACAGAAAGATTCAAAATCATTAAATATTTACTCACTTTGATATTTATATTTGAAAATATTTGTTAACTTTAAATAATTTCCCTGTATGATGAAATACTGAAGCATCTTGTGTTTAAATATAAAGATTTCATTATAGGGAAAGATTTCAATTTATATATGGCAATATTTTTCTTTACAAAAGTAATTCTATATTTTTGATATAACATATATGTGCTCAACAATTTCACTCACTTATTACATTGATTGAATAATTTAATAAATTTGTTTTCTAATCCATTTGTTTTGTGGGAATAACTAAATGTGTTTACAAGTTCCAGTTCTGATGGAGAGATCTGAAAATATCCCCCAAGTACCATGAGGGGGAAGCTGATTCCAGGCATATAATTGGATAGCTTTATAGGAAACAAGTAGAGTGCACCCAGCAGGAGGTACAAATAATTCCAGCAGTGGTGGTAGGCTTTATTTAGGTATGACAAGATATTAAACTATGCACTTAGCCACCTGGTTCACGTATTACACTGGAACATTACATTTCATTAAACTGAAGGGAGAAATATTCAAACCACTGCTATGTATACTAGTAATCATATCCTTTTTTTACTATTGTCTTCATTCACTTCATTTCATTTTTGAATTTTTTCAGTATTGATAGCATTCTATAGAATGCAAACCTATATCATCAAACAAAGATTTGGCCAATAAACAGCCTAAAAAGTAAGATTGTTCGACAATCCAGCTGCAAAAAAAATATATTAACTCAGAATAGAGAGACCAGTCAAATATGGACTACTTCAATTAAAAACTTTACTTTACCAGTAGTTTTCCTTCAGGTATTTAGCCCAATCTTTGACAACATTTAATATGATATTTTTAAGGATCCTTGAACAAATTTCCAAATAAACATGTGTTAAATATTATCAATCAATTACACTTTGATTTTGTCATTCTGGAAAAGAACTCCAAACACACAGTAGATAGCTGTAAATATGACAGAAGCCAATCACTGTTACTAATTTGTTAATATCAAACTACAATTGAAGGTATAAACATATTTAGGGTAGTATGGGAGTTTAAAATTGCGCATCATTCTATCTCATGTGAAAAAAAAAATGAAATTCATGATGGATATGTTGGCGTAATGATTTTTAATGTCTTATAATATTTAATTTGATCAAATATGCAACTTTTATTAGGTAACCATGCAGGATATTGAATCTTTTCAGCACATTCCTGTTCTATTAAGGAGAGATCATTTGTATTAAAATAATGGGGAAAAATCAATTTTTTGTAATTTATTCAAAAATAAATTTGGTGACCACCAAATCTTTTTTAAGGAAATGGAAGGACAGTATATTAGATACTTATTTGCCAATTTAAAAAAAATTCTATCTGATGTTACTAAAATAAATTAAAATTTTGTTAGAATTCACAAATTTTCACTATCATTTCATTTTTACATGACAGATTTCATTCTTATATGGCCGGTGAACCCAAATTTTTTATTTTCATTTTTTGTATGGTCTAATAAAGCGTAATTCATGAAAATATCAGAAAATTCTATCTGACAATATTTAGACCCCTTTACCACCTTAAAGCCCAGTCTAGTATAAAACATTTCATCTCAAATGCACCTGTGATTATTTTTCTTTATTAATAAATTGCGTGTTTAAAGACTTTGCATTGACGATTGCTTGTTCATATCTAACATAAAGATCTTTTACAATGATTGTAACAAGTATCTAGAGACTATTGCGCATTACAATTCTGACAGGGTTCTTTTGATGAGAATTTTCAAATCAAAAACCCATATCTCTGCCAAAAATCAATGAATCAGAACAAAATTTGAACTTAATCGATATGACTGACTTTATGTCATAGTTTCTAGGCAATGCACCAAATATCAGATAGCAGAATTAGCCCTTTGGCTAAAAGGTAGGAAACAAATCATTGAAATCTTCTAATATCCGTTAACTGCAACATTAAATTGGGTTCCTTCTGTGTACAGAAACATATGTTTTGAAGGTTACCATTAATTATTACATCATAGCATATATTATCATTGTGTTAAATTACTTGCATTAATCCACATCACATATATACAAGTATACAATACAGTTTCACAATACCTACTTTTATCTGTCAAATAAAGAAACAAAAATCATTAAAAAAAGCATGCAAATT
Source organism: Modiolus philippinarum (assembly GCA_002080025.1). NCBI lineage: Eukaryota > Metazoa > Mollusca > Bivalvia > Mytilida > Modiolidae > Modiolus > Modiolus philippinarum. Next base: position 66,739 of record MJUU01063690.1, on the reverse strand, counting down.
TTACATATCTATTATTTACTGTTAAAATGGGTTACTTCACATGCATGACATGCAGGGAAAGCATCAAGAATATTTTCGCATTCAAGTTTAAATTGGTACCAGTGTTAGTCAGAAGAGTTTCAAAACAATCATGTAAATGCATTAAGATTTCAAAACAAAATGTTCATGTAAATAGACTACAAGTAGGGGATTAATTTCCAATTTGGCAGAAAAATGGTACATGAGTATTTTGGGAAGAAATATATGTTTAGGATCATTTAATGAATTTCAATTAAATGTGACAAGGTAAATGTACTGCCTACAACTGCAAATCTAAAAACACCATAACATCTGTTTATATCCTGAAAAGAAATAATTTCCTGTATATAAAACTGAAAGTACTGAGACAGTGTAAGATACAAAGTGTTCATGCAAGTTAATTGTTTGTAAGAAGATACTGAAGTTGTGGTGAACCAGAAGTGATTCCATTGTCACAGAAAATACAGTCAGTGGACAAATCTTATCCCTATCATTTAAACTCAGAGATCACTTTCTGGCGATCTATTCACAAAATAATTATGATAGGAATGATTTTTATAATGACTTTTAAGGGGAGACTACTTTAAAATATAATTGTGTCTTGTCAAATCATTTGAAAGCTTTCATATTTAAATAAGTTTCTAAAATAACTTATTTGGAATTCTTTATATTTTTATAAATGAATTCTTTATATTTTTAATAAATTTCCAAAGTACTTTTTTTCTAAAATAGTTAAATTATAAATCATTTTTCAATTATTTGATTTATTGATTTCAGATACTGTAAATATCTAAATTTAACTTTCAATTTCTAAAGAGACGTAGATTGTTGAAATGTGTGTGCATTAAAATAATTTTTTATTTTATGCAATAAATACATTAATAAGGACAATAAAAATATTTCATAAAGTTACCTTATTGAAATAATTTGATCAAATTGGTGACTAAACTAATGATTTAACTCATTAGTATATATTGCATAAGAAATTTCAAAATATCACTTAGCATAGTTATATTGGTTAATTACAGAAAACCTGTACTGAAACTGTCTTATAATTTCGATATGTATTTCTCCACTGACTGTTAAGCATGCAGACTTGTAGTAACTATTAGACTACATGTATTAGTACTACCAAACACCACACACAACTGTACCATTGTAGACAGATATTTCATATAATCATCGCTGGTAACAGTACTTTTCCACCATTGTAGCCAAGAGGCATATGTTCTCTGATTTTTCTCTGCCACAACCCGTGGAAGATTGTCCGTAATTAAAAGTTGAGACATCTTGGATGGGTTGTGTAGGTGATCATTTAACCTGTCCACATTTGGTGTCTATAATAAATTCAGCTACTTAGAAACAATGACGGATGAAACAAAAATAGAAAAAAACAGATGTAAATGTCACAAAAGCAATCTTGTAATCATATTTTGACTGAAATTCATTCAATTGTATTTAATATACAACTACTAATTATTTCATAATCACCTTCAAACAATTTCAAATGCAACCTTAATCACACATATTATTTTTACATCAGTAACTTATATCTGCCGGGCGTATAGTAATTTTTCTCATGAATATTTAATTGAAATAATTAAAAGAACCCTTATCTTACCTAATTAATATTTAAACCTATTTAACTATCTGAAAATCGTCAATTGAGTTTAAATAGTGCAAATTAACAAAATGAAAAGGAAAGGTATATAAATATTGATGCATCCTTCAAACTGTATATCTACCCATACTTACTTCACCAGTAATTATTGCAGATAAATCCGTGGAAGGCTTGTAAAATATATCAATAGCTTATTTTACTGAGAATATACATCATCATTTGTATGTGTTTTGATAGGAAAGAAACTTTTTGTCTGAAATTTTTATCAGTTTATAATTTATTCAGACTTTGTTTTTTTAAAACAATATATATAGGAAAAGGAAAATATAGAATATAGGACCTTTTGTTTTTGATATGGACTTTATCACGGTAATACATCAGGTGAGCCCGCTAGGGTGAACCTGATATATAACCGAGATAAAGTCTGTATCAAAAACAAAAGGTCCTATATTCTGTTTATCGGGAATTTCCAAATATTGCAATTTCTTGGTTAAACTTGAAAAAAATGAAGTGAACTCTTTCTTTGGCGAATATTCTTGTGAAAACTGTATTGTGCACAATTCTTGTTGACATCAGGGTACTGCGACATCACAACCTTCTGTTTGTTAGTTTGAACAGGACATGTCACACCATTTTATTCCCGTTGGAAATAATGTCACAAATAACGAAGGATAGCTCATTCAACTGATATAAAACAACAGGAAACCAATGCCGCAACATCGTAAGTATCTTTCGCGTCAAATGGACATCATTGAAGAAGATAAATTCCTCAAACACACAGAAGTTTTTCAATGGCATGACGCCTTTCTTGTCACTGAATACACCCTACATAATTCAATATTGTGGGGGTTTGCAGTAACGGGGTAGGTGTCTCTTTGTCTCTATTTAAAATCGGCGACAGTTTTTTCAGAAGAACCAAACTTTCGGTTAGCGAAGGATTGGAATGGCCTGCATGATGAAGTTTTTATTGCAGTATCAAGGTATGAATTTTTCAGAAATACCATGTATAATTATGGGGAAACATCTTTTCTTTTTAAATGACGAACTATTTCAAAATTGGCTACTACATGTATTTGTAATCACATTTAATTTTCATTCATGAATTGACTTTGAATTCAGATTAATGTGCGTTGCTTCTGTTCGTGCATGTCATCTGACGTACTGACCAATAAATTTTGATATGGTCCAGTGCGTCGATAAGGACTTTATCAGTCACTATACATCAAAGGAAAGAAGTATAAATTACCGATCAATATAGGACACTTTGTTTTTGATACAGACTTGATCACGGCCAGTATCAAGTGAGCCCGCTAGGACGAGCTTGATGTGTTACGCCGTAATAAAGTCCGTATCAAAAACAAAATTTCCTATATTTCTTTTATCGGTAATTCAAAAAATAATAAACAGAACTCTAAAATAAATTGAAATAAACTGAAATTTTTATTTAAGTACAGTTAATCTATTGTTTATTGCAATAATTTAAATGCGTTCTTCATTCAACGTCTTATGCGTATGAACACGACAAATAGTACAAAACATGACGTCCTCTTAGCAACCCGTACGTGACGCCTTCACAGTGACCCAATAATTTCGTGATAATGTCCAGTTCAGTTTTACTGGGATTATAAGTATCTATAGATCAAAGGAAATTCATACAAATTACTTATAAATATGTATTACAACACAAAGTATTTAGATGCTGGTGTTACAGTAAATGACAACAATATGTAAATTTGTGATATTCTGCTATCCTATTTAGTCTATTAAAACAATACACAAGCTTGTACTATTCTCATTACAATTGAATTTGAAAAAAAAAAAAAAAAAGACGGGAGCAGTCAGAAACGACAGCTATTCCCCTTGCCTGTAGCAATAAAATTGCCAAATTCAGTTAAAGTTTAAAAATATTAATTCTAAATGCAGTATCACTCTCCATGAGGCATCCACTGACCTAAGATGATTGATGTAGTATCTCAGATATGAACCTTAACAGAGACTATAACCCAAGTCATTGAAGCATAAAATGTAGGTCAGGGTGACCAAAATTATTATCTGAAGCAGCATCATTCTCAAAGATGCATCCACTGACCAAAGATGATTGATGTGCCACATGTAGTTTCTCAGATATGAACCTTACAGCTAACTTTAACCTGTTCTGAGTCATTGAAGCATAGAATGTAGGTCAGAGTGACCCAATTATTATCTGAAGCAGCATAACTCTCCAAGACACTTCCATTGACCAAAGATGATTGATGTGCCACATGTAGTTTCTCAGATATGAACCTTAACGCAATCTTTAACCTGAGTCATTGAAGCATAACATGCAGGTCAGAGTGGCCCAATTATCATCTGAAGCAGCATCTCTCTCCAAGATCCATCCAGTTACCAAAGACAATTGATGTGCTTATGTAGTTTCTCAGATATGAACCTTCATGCAATCTTTACCCTGAGTCATTGAAGTGTAAAATGTATGTCAGAGTGACCCAATTATCATCTGAACCAACATCACTCTCCAAAATTCATCCACTGACCAGAGATGATTGATGTGCCACATGCAGTTTCTCAGATAACCTTAATGCAAACTTAAACCTGAGTCATTGAAGCGTAAAATGTATGTCAGAGTGGTCCAATTATAATCAGATGCAGCATCACTCTCCAAGACACGTCAACTGACCAAAGATGATTGATGTGCCACATGGGAGTTTCTCAGGTATGAACCTTAACACAAACTTTAACCTGAGGTTGGATGAACGGACGGACAGACGAACGGGAAAAATGCTTTATCCCCTCCCCAACTCTGTTGGGCAAGGGGATAATAAAAATAATGAACTTTACTTTAGTTAAAGTAAATTAGTTCACAAGGCAATAACCTGCAATCAAACAGTTTAAAACTAGAGAATGTGTCTGTAAGACATGGATTCCCCGCTAAAAGATTATCGCAAAGGATAACCTCCTATTAAAATGTAGGTCAAAGCCACTTATTTGTCATTAATTTGGGCAGTATTCATCAAGGCAATTAATTTGATGAAATTTCATTGTCCTATGGTGTGAAGTTGTTGAGAAATGGACTTAAACACAAAACTTAACCAAAGGCACTGAAGCGTAAAATGTAGGTCAAAGCCACCTTATTGTCAATGACTTGGGTAGTACTCATCAAGGCAATTACTTTGATGAAATTTCATTGACCTATAATGTGTAGTTGTTGAGAAATTGACTTAAATGCAAAACTTAACCAAAGTCAATGAAGCGTAAAATGTAGGTCAAAGCCACCTTATTGTCAATGATTTGGTTAGTACTCATCAGGCAATTAATTTGATGATATATCATTGTCCTATAATGTGTAGTTGTTTAGAAATGGACTTCAACCCAAAACTTAACCAAAGTCACTGAAGCGTAAAATGTAGGTCAAAGCCCTCTAATTGTTAATGATTTGGGTAGTACTCATCAAGGCAATTAATTTGATGAAATATCGTTGTCCTATAATGTATAGTTGTTGAGAAACAGACTTTAACGCAAAACTTAACCAAAGTCACTTAAGCGTAAAATATAGGTCAAAGCCATCTTATCCTCAATGATTTGGGTAGTACTCATCAAGGCAATTAATTTGATGAAATATCATTGTCCTAAAATGTATAGTCGTTGAGAAATGGAATTAAATATAAAACTGAACCAGAGTCACTCAAGCATGAAATATAGGTCATTGAGTCAAACTACCTAGTGAACTATGTACTATCAAAGATCTACCTACTGACCTATTATCATTGTTGTACCTTTTACAGTTTCTGAGAAATCGACTTAATGCAAAACTTATCCAGACGTGTGGACGTACTGATGGAAGGACAGACAAGGGTAACACTATATGCCCCTTCCACATTCATGGGCAGGGTATAAAAAATATTTCCTCAATTATCTGCTCTTGCTAAAATTTGTATGAAAGAATAATGGTTTGCATTGTTCTGCATATTAATGCATATCATTTGCTGTCTTATATCTTCATGTATATAATGAAATTCTTTCAAAAGTCTAAGAAAAGTACTGTAAAAATGATTGAGAATAAATGTATGTTCAAAGGACAAACTCAGTATGTGTTCAGATAAACAGACACAGGAAGATGGCTGAATCCTATTTGAAAATTCATACAATTATTGTATTCAAGTCTAATATTGAGTTTAAATATTGCACTAAGAAAACTTAATTGTTTCAAATTTCTTTCGCAGGTTAGATTTTATGAAATAAGTGTAAATTCTTATTGAAATATGTGAACAACACTGATGATTTTGTGATCAACTGAAAATTCAAAACATGCCTAAACTTTCAACAACATCTAAATTGATACATATATCAACTGTGCAACTGAAAATGACAAGGCTCTGATAATGAATTTTCTTTAAAAATGATCTGTGAAATTATTTAAACACATGCCTGTATAAACATTCTCTGGTTCCTCTGTGATACAACAAAAATCTGTTATATCAACAATAGCTGCAGACCCATTGCTCTATAGGTCTGTCAGCAAATAAAAAAATATTTCACAAGGAGTGTAAAAGTTATAGTTCCACAACTATATCAACAAATGTGTCAATGTGATAGTGGATTTTACATTAATTTACCTTAAATATAGAATATCTATAGAAATATTTATCAACAAAAGGATTCATACTACGATTAATAATCAAGTTTTAGAAACATAAAAATACATTATTCATGGATTTATTTCAGAAACAAATATAAATGGTTGGTACCATGTAAAACAAGTTTTTGAGAATACAAATTCAGCCTCTGGCTTATAAAGTGTTTTTACACCTTAGTTTGAAAAAGTCGGATTTTGTTGCAATGTTTCTGGTCAAAAACATTAAAAAGGACCCATGTTTATATCTGGACATTGTCAATAAGATTTTTATCATTAATGCAAAACTAACCTTGTTCTATTGCATGGTTATAAGTTTTTACCAGAAGTGAATAATTAAAGATACATATTAATCCTACTAAAACATTTGATGGGTACCATGTTTCTAATACATGTAAATTATTATCAGAATAAATTTTGTATCTACATGGTTACATACAGGGATAATAAGAAATAACAAAATTATAACAAATATATGAGGAAAGTAATACTTAATTTGAACTATAACGATAAACAAAAGGAATATAAACATGTGTTAAACTAATCAGACATCTTACCATAGGTGCAAACATGTCTTCTCCTAAAAAGTTCTTTGGTGGATTGGCTGGACTACAATGAGAAAAAAAATTGATATTATTTAAAACAGTCAACAAATCATCAGTTCCAAGAGAATTATATATTGAAACAACTCTTTAGTATTTAGCAGTTCCATTAGATCAGCTAGTGATATATAATTTTGTTCTCTATACCAGGCTATAAGAGCTTCACATGAATTAGGACCAACTAGTTTTATTAAGAGTCATCCTCGCCTGCATGTTTGATAGTGAGATGAATTTATTCCAAATTAAAAAACAAACTATTTCAAATTATCATCTGCAGCCTCATCACCATCCTAGATACACTTTCGGAGAAATTATAATTTCTGTACAAGTAAAGGTATTCCAGGCATGGATTTAATGTAAACTTAACATAGAGACACTGATGCATTTAATGTAAGTCATGGTAACTTTTATTCTCGTCACTATTGAAAATATCATTACTCTACAATTTTTAATACCTCAAATATGAACCTTAATGCAAACTATAACCCGAGTCATTGAAGCATAAAATATAGGTCAGGGTGACCCAATTATCATTTTAAGCAGCATCATTCTCCAAGACAAATCCACTGATCAAAGATGATTGATGTGCCACATGTAATTTTTCATATATGAACCTTAACACAAACTTTAAGCATAAAATGTAGGTCAGAGTGACCCAATTATCATCTGAAGCAGCATCACTCTCAAAAATGCATCCACTGACCAAAAATGAATGATGCACCACATGTAGTTTCTAAGATGTGAACCTTAATACAAACTTTAACCAGAGCCATTGAAGCATAAAATGTAGGTCAGAGTGACCCAGTTATCATCTGAAGCAGCATCATTCTCCAAGACGCATCCACTGACCAAAGATGATTGATGTACCACATGTAGCTTCTCAGATATGAACCTTAACACAAACTTTAACCAGAGTCACTGAAGCATAAAATGTAGGTCAGAGTGACCCAGTTATCATCTGAAGCAGCATCATTCTCCAAGACGCATCCACTGACCAAAGATTATTGATGTACCACATGTAGCTTTTCAGATATGAACCTTAACACAAACTTTAACCAGAGTCATTGAAGCATAAAATGTAGGTCCGAGTGACCCAGTTATCATCTGAAGCAGCATCATTCTCCAAGACGCATCCACTGACCAAAGATGATTGATGTACCGCATGTAGCTTCTCAGATATGAACCTTAACACAACTTTAACCAGAGTCATTGAAGCATAAAATGTAGGTCAGAGTGACCCAGTTATCATCTGAAGCAGCATCATTCTCCAAGACGCATCCACTGACCAAAGATGATTGATGTACCACATGTAGCTTTTCAGATATGAACCTTAACACAAACTTTAACCAGAGTCATTGAAGCACAAAATGTAGGTCAGAGTAACCTAATTATCATCTGAAGCAGCATCACTCTCCAAGACGCATCCACTGACCAAAGATGATTGATGTACCACATGTACTATCTCAGATATGAATCTTAACGCAAACTTTAACCTGAGGTAGGACGAAAGGAATGATGGATGGACAGACGGATGGGCGAGATGCTATATCCCCTTCCCAACTCTGTGGGACGTGGGGATAAACAAGCATCAAATATTTTCGTAAAATATTCATTGTAAAATGACAGGTGCTTGAAAGCGTTACAATATAAATATCTGAAAATTGCCAGAAACAAGACCAATGTCTTGCCTTGACAGAAATAAATTTCTCCTATTAATACTGTACTAATTATAAATAAAATAAAATAAACATACGTTCGAACCCATTCTTTAGGATCTATTTCTCCCCATGGTGGTTTCTTGTCTTTGTGTAGATCAGGGTTGATAACTCTGTCGGATCTTCGTTTGGCCAGAGTGGCTGATGCCATAGTACCTGTCATGTTTACTTTATCTGCAGCAGGCATTATCAATTCATCCTATATACATAATACAACACAGATTTACAAGAGATATTTATTGTGTCCACTTTAATTTATAGCTCAAACAGCCATGGAGAATTTTAATGCAACATCAGAAATTACGATTCAAACTTAATTAAATATTAAAAACAAATATATCAATCTATCTGTTAGCCATTGTTCATTAGTGATACCTCTGCTCTCATTATTCAGCACCAAAAAAGTTGATAAACAGGAAGTGACAGCTTGATATAGAAAGAAACAATAGGTGCAGTTAACAACCTCATACTGGACTACTACAGAAAATATGAAGTATCTGTGATATGCAATTGAAGAGAAAAATGAGACCAGATTAATGTGTTATTAATGGATATACAGAATGTTTAATTTTTATGTTTCTTGATCCTAAGGTATTAAATCTAGATTATCTCTGAAAATAAGAATTTTGTTCACTTTTCTACAGATTCCAATGTAACTTACACGATCTAACTGTAGACGGTCTGTATTGATTATCTCTGAACAATAAGGATTTTGTTTTTTAAGAACATTTCTAACATTTATCCAGAATCAAGTGTAACTTACATGGTCTACATGTATTTATAAATGGTCTGTATCGATCGTCTATATTATCTCTGAATAATACGGATTTTGTTTCTACGAACATTTCACCAAATTGCCCTTTAACTTATATGATCTAAATGTAAATGGTCTGTATTGATAATTTCTCCAACAATAAGTATATTGTTTTTAAGAAAATGTCTCCAGATTCCACTGTAACTTACATGATCTAACTGTAGATGGTCTGTGTTGATGGTTTTCATAATCTCTTTGTATACTTCTTTGATCTCATCACTTAGGAATAAGTTCTTATCTAGACTCTTAACAGTGGACGGAGAAATCTGAAATAAAAAGGAAAAGTTATGTATCTAATCAAATAATATGTCAATATATATCATTGCATGAATTTACACATTGAACCTACATATATGAACGTAATACAATGCCAATACCTTAATATATGCATATCAAAATGATTAATTAACAGTATATTTGTTACTTCACTAATTAAACTATAGAGCTGTTGCTGAATGGTAACCTGTTATGCCCCAGCTCACTGAACTTCAAAAGGCAAGTGCAAATTTAAATGTTTGTGGACGCAAAACAGATGTTGACACAGTACAAATATGGACATGATGATATACCTCCCCCTTTTTTATTTAAAAAATACAAAGGTGAATGATCTCCCTTTCATAATTTCTAGCAGCAACCATATCTCCATGTGGTGAGCTCAAAAACTATTTCTATGGATAGTAGGCAACCTTTCTGTACAGTTTCAGGCACTTTTAGGCACTTTTAATTTTCCCATATTTTTTCAGTTTCCATGGCAACAGCACCCATATTGGAATTCTGAGCCCTGAATTCATTTTTATTGGTGCAAGGCAACCTTCTAGTTAAGTTTCATTTTATTTGAAGCACATTTAATTTCCCTGCCTTTTTCAGTTTCCATGTAAATGCAAGCCATTTTGAAAATTCTGAGCCCAAAAATCATTTCTATGGGTGCTAGGCAACCTTCCTGCAAAGTTTCATCTAATTTGAATATCTGACTTCCCACCTTTTTCTAGTTTCCATGGCAATGGTGGCAATTTTGAAAATTCCATAAGATCAGTATGTTTACATCCACTTTAATATTGTAAGTTAGATTCCTATGGAATTTTTTAAATTTGCTTGCAAAGTTTCTGAAAAACTTTTATTTGTATGGACATACAAATATTTTATCAGCATTAAGGAGTGATTCAACATGTAGTTAACTTGTCATAATTTGTTTGTACACTATTTAGTATGTGTTTTTACATGAATGTGGCCCCAAAACTTTTAAGAAAGATTAACATTTAGGAGTATTTTCAGATATTGTATTTTTACCTCATCCTTGAGATCATTATATACTGTAGAAAATCTATCTATAGTTATAGATGACATACACACACGTTCTGATACTCGGATGTCTGATGTTCTTACATCCATCTAAAATTAGTAAAAAAGATATATATTAGGTGATATCAGCCTTAAACATTAACAAATCCTAGAAATAGATTCAAATAGCATGTAAATATATAATAAATATCATTAACTATATGTACATGTCACTGAGACTTGATATACCTAAATATAGACCTTTTTATTAACAAATTCATGGGTGCCGCCATTGCCGACTTCCAAATGAACTTGTTACCGGAAGGGTGTAACGTTCGTAACTCCTCGGCATTTGTCGATCTATCGGTATGAGGTTTAATGATACAGGTGTCATACTTCAACCGTTAATTACTCCAATAACACCTGTTGAGAAAGTGATCAAAACCTATTAAAGTGATAAAACAGTTATTACAACATCAAAGAAACCGCCTAATATATATTAATATATTACAAATAACTGTTGATTAAATATAGAATTGCGAAATTTTACAAGCTGATTAAGAAAACGTAACCTTGGTTTGAAGGAAAAGAAATCAAATTCTCAAGTAATTTAGATTAATAAATTAATCATTTATATTTCATAAAAAAAATATTTGAAGTATTCTCGATAGACTTTCCAAAAGCTTGGAAAAATATCTTGGATATTAATATTTTTTATAAAAGATTTTAATGTGAATATACAAGCTCTTAAAAATTTTGTGGAGATTGTAGAGATGAACTTTTATTCACCTAACCAGAATAATGAAAAAATATTATAATAATTTTATAATGAATGCTTTTAAAAATATCTGCTTTTTGAAACATTTTTGTTTGTGTTTATAATGTTAAAGAAACAAATGAAAGAAGTATTTAATTCAAATAGTCTCTGGCAAAATTATATTTAGTCGGGGGAAAATAGCAAAAACAAAAATATATAAATCAACTGAAGTTATTTTATTTAAATAATGCACAGGGAAGCCATTCTCAGTGCAAGAATAAAAATTTAAAAAGTTACATGAAACAAAATAATTTCACACCTAAAAAACATTCAAATTGGAGAAAGAAGTCAAGATTAAAATGCATAATTTGAGTTAATGGACAGCGTTCAACTTGCTGAAATTCAAATAAATAAAAAAACATATCCCAACTATTTATTCCTTTATTTAATAATTCGTGTCATTTCTTTTATGAGGGGGCTCAAACTACATTTTGTGGATAAATTGGTTTCTGCAATGAAAATATTGAGTATTTACCCAATTTTGATATTGACCAATGTTACTTTTCTCCGACCAAGAAGAAATTAGCCATAATTTTGTGCTAGAAAGAAGCAGTCCAACTAGAAAGCGGTTTTGTGTGATGTCTGGATTGTACCTCGAGGATTGTACTTTGTTCAATTTCTGAGAAAAAATATGTGTAGAAATAATTTATTTGTGAAATTCAATTTTAAAACATGTGGTAAATTAAAAAAAAAATTATCTTAAAATCCACGGCCTTCATTTCTTTATGGAAGCAATCAAAGGGTCAAAAGATTAATTAAACTTTAAACAATCACACTGATCAGTATATTAAGGACACGTGTCATGCCCACAGGTAAAATAATCTACCTGGACAAAACCGTTTATTGTAACTTGACAGGAGCTGAATTATGTAATATTCTACAATACGCAAAAAATTAAGGTTATAAATTTAACCTTGATTTTCATATCAATTGCATTTTATAATTTGTTAGATAATAAATATCTAATTTGAACAGGTAATATTCTTTCAGAACGGATACCTGTTTGAAATAAAAATGTTAAAATTCTAGTTTTTATTTATTTAATCATGACAAATGATAATACGTTGCCACGGTAAAAATTGAGTCTACACCCTTCTAATGGCGGACGACTATGGGGCACCTGGCGGTCAAGTTCGATAACTCAGTAATCACCAATTTCTGAAAGCGTCTATAATAGCCCTCCCCTTCTTCCAGACACTAGCTGTACAATATTGTAACTCTATCACAGGTATGGTATACATCGCCCAAGTTGGCACTCCATGACGGGTGGGGAGCAAGGGAGTGACCTTGATATAATTTTTGTCAAGAATACCGCTTAAGTGCACGCTAGCGGCCTTCTTGATCTCTCTTGAGAGGGTGAATATTGTTCACCTCTAGTTGAAGCCCTTCAGGCAACATGAATAAAAGCCCTGTCCTTGATAAACTGGAGTTTTCTATGTATCGTGTGCATTTTTGTCAGATGTACATTCACTCCATATCCTTTCATTATTCCTATTTGCTGCAGAGTTTGTCTCTCGTGCTGCGTGGCATCCGTAGAAAGTCTCCCCGTGCTTGAGATGTATGCTCTTATAATATTACAGTTATGGCATGTTTGTCCATGTGAGAATTTCTCACACGTTTACTACTTCAGTAATTTTTTCAATTTGTCTGTTCAATAATTTCATTGTTTCTACTAAAATGTTATAATCTGTACACACGACTATTTTTGCCCTTTCAACCAAAGTTACACTGCAAGGTTTGCCTACATCTATTTCGATGCGCCCGGTGTTGTATATCGATGTTGTTTTTGTCCTTATTTTTGTCTTTCATCGGGCTACTTAATGACAAATATTTGTAGGCACACATTGCCCGATTTTACTTTTTTTCTCATTGACCGCTCCTGACATGTGTTGCTTCCATGACATATTTTATTTGCGATCGATGTTGCCGAAAATTTTTATTCTCTTCTTGTAACCCTGGTGCTTTCAGCTGGATAACCCTGAGCATCGCCCAAGTTGGCACTCCATGGCGGGTGGGGAGCAAGGTAGTGACCTTGATATAATTTATGTAAAGAATACCGCTTAAGTGCTTGTTAGGGGCCTTCTTGATCTCGCTTGAGGGGGAGAATATTGTTCACCTCTAGTTGAAGACCTTCAAGTGACATCAACGTGTAGACAGGAATAAAAGCCCTGTCCTTGATAAATTGGAGTTTTCCATGTATCGTGTGCGTTTTTGTCACATGTACATTCACTCCATATCCTTTCATTTTTCCTATCTTATAAGTCATTATTGAGCTGAGTGATGTAATAACCAACCTTGTATCCTTAAGGAGTTTAAATGTTTGGTGAAGATTTCCAAGTCAAATACAATACAATTATTTCCCCCAAAAAGACATGACAGACACATCATAATCGTAGGAAATGAATAATTTCACATTTGACAGGAGCCTGTACAATTATTTCTCAGTTAACTGACACATCATTCCTATATACACATGACTAATTATGGGCTCATAATATCTTTTCAGGTTTGAAAGAGGTCTGACAAACCCTATAGCAGAAAAATAATGATAAGGTTTAAGGTACACAGAGTAATGAACAATACAGATCATGGATTCCAATATAAAACCAAATATTCCCTACACTGATTCCAGGACAAACAATTTTAACATGTACTTCCAACAAAAACACAATGAAAATGCATATTCTTCTTAAGAATATCTATTCCTTGAAAGAATTTTTTCAAAATCAAAGATAAACTTCAGAAAATAAAATAGTTCCATAACAAGTGTCACTTTATTATGTAACTTTTGTCACATGATAATGAAGTACATGTATATGTGGATATAATTCCTTAAAAGATATTAAAGAACAATTCTTTCAAAAATATTTTTTATAACTTTTGAAAGTGTTTTTCATACATGCAATTCTTTTTAGAACAAGTCTTCTGAAAGTTTGTTTAACATACTGGCTAGGAACCTATTCTCATCAGGTTCCCAATCTCACCACTTGCTCTTTCTAAAAAAAGTTTTTAGATTTATCTGTGAAAGTTTTGGTTTCATGTAAAGTTAAACACTTGCTACTTCAAACAATACATCAAAATTTAACTGAACCTTTTAACTTAGCAGAAAAGTTGTGCAAGGTGAGATTGGGTACCTGGGGAGAATGTGTACGCAACCAGTATAGTTTGTATCTACTTGTAAGCTTTATAGAATGGGGTATTCAAAATTTTTATTTAGTTTTATGGCTTTCTTGTTCATTTTTGTTGTTTTTTTTGTATTTGTAAGGCTGTCTAAATTTGTGTTTAATATAAATTGCCAGATTTTCTTTGGATTTTTTATCAATTTCGCTTTCTCACTTTTTTGCTTTGGTACATTTCATATTTGTTTGCCCATGTTTAACATATATACATGTGTACATTTTTCTATTTTGAGAATTCCTCTTTTGAAAGTTTGTTTTACATAAGTATCTTCATGTAGCTATCAGAAGAATTACATGTAAAAAAGTTATGCTACTTACACCAGGTAACTTGGCACTAATGGTATCTGGTTGTGGATGTTTGGGTTTTCTTAGTGGTTTACTGTAAACAAAAATAATAGTACATGTATATAAACTTAATGTTGTATTGAAATATGAAAACATAAGCAATCTAATAGCTACAATGCATCCATACCTAATTCAAATCAAGATATAAGATATATATATGCAAAAATAAAAATCAAGCAAACTTTCATATTTCATGAGCTCACTTATAAGACTATTTGGTAGCCTACTTTCTTTTTTTATTTTGAATATTATTTGTTGTTTTTAGGGTGGTATATTCAATTGTCTGGTTGATTTTTATACATTTATCACAAGCATGTATTTTGTTTCTACATGTATTAAGAATTTTATATACATCTAGTTAATACATTCATCAGCATTAAAGACATAGTAATACAATTTTTTTTCAGTCTTTGCAAAATCATGCAATACTATTTCAACTAGAGGATAAACACAGAATACTATGTCTAAGTATATAAATAAAACATACTTCTCTTTTTCTTTTTCTATCCTTTCTTGTTCTTCTATTTCTTTCAGTTGTTTTTCTAGCTTTTCTGCCATTCCATCATATTTAGCACTTCTGGTAATAGCCTGAGAATTAGAAAAAGATAGTATTATTACACCTATGTATTGTATAAACATACATGTACCTACCTTTGTCGTGTATCTACATGCGCATATTTGAATACTAACCGCATTATATGGGAGGAGACAATCAACAGTTTACCATAATTATGAGTTTTGTGTTATATGAAAGGCAGTGTAGTATATTTTTGCAGTTTATTTAAAGAATTATAGGTCCTTGTTTCAACATCAACATGTCACTGACCCATTGTACTATCAAAATAAAACACAGACTTTAAACATTTATTGAAATTGTGGATTTGGGTTCTAGTTTTGGTTCTGGTACT
>MJUU01063690.1:37929-49631 GCA_002080025.1 Modiolus philippinarum | reverse complement strand
TCAACCTTAATATCATCCTGTTCCCCTCTAGATATAAGCTTCCTAAGGTCCTCTGCAGCATACTCTCTTGTACCAGGTTGGGGACCTTTTGGTTGGTCCTCTTGAAGTGTTGATACTTCTTTATCCTGGATAAGAAAATGAGATTTGTCTACAATGAATGACTCTTGACATTTATTAAATTTCATTCATTTAATATTGACTGCAGTTAAAATCAAATATTAAATCAATTTCACAAATGTTAAATAATTCTTTTCTGCAGTACATACATGTATGAAGTTAAAAGCAGAAACTTGTTCCAAAAAGATTTTGAAAAGTAATGAATAACCTTATAATATAATATGAATCCTCAAACAAGAGGCTCTCAAGAGCCTGTATTGCTCACCTGGGTCATGGCTGACACAATAAGTCAAAATAATCACAACATTTAAGGTTCTCATTTTCAAATTTGTTTATTGACTGTTTAAAGGTCTCATTTTGAAGTTTGCTGATGTTATATGATCCAAAATTAAACTATGTTCCCCACTGGCAGCTATTTTTGATGGGGCATAGACCGACTGTCACCTTTCTTGAAGAAGACCATGTAAGGATCATTGTGCCTCACTTTGGTTCCAATTGGCATAGTATTTTCAGAGGAGATCTTTAAATGATTTCCCATGGGGTCCAAGGTTAAACAATGTTCCCTGCTGACTGCCATCTTGGATGTGGACATGCCAGACACATTTTATGAAGGGGACCAAGTAAGGACCATTGTGACTAAGTATGATTCTAATTGGCCATGTACTTTCAGGGGAGAAGATCTTTGAATATGTTTCCCTATAGGGTCCAATGTTAAAAACACGTTCCCTCCTGGCGTCCATCTTGGATATGATGTGGACTTGCTGAACACATTTTTTAAAAGGGGCCACCTAAGGACCATTGTGACTAAGTTTGGTTCCAATTGGCCCAGTATTTTCAGAGGAGAAGTTTTTTGAAATATTGTCCAATTTTGGACAAAGTTCCCCGCTGGTGGCCATCTTGGATGCATGCAGACTTGCCGAAAAATTTTTTTAAAGGGGACCAACGAAGGACTATTGTGACCAAGTTTGGTTCCGATTGGTGCAGTGGTTGCAGAGAAGATCTTTGAATGCTTTCCCTATGGGTCCAATGTTAAATCGCGTTCCCTGCTGGCGGCCATCTTGGATACGGACTTGCCAGACATTTTTTTTAAAGGGGCCACCTAAGGACCATTGTGCCAAAGTTTGGTTCCAATTGGCCCAGCGGTTTCAGAGAAGATGTTTGAATGAAAAGTTTACGATGGAAGGACCACTGACACAGTGATGGCAGGAGGATCACCATGGCATAGCCATGCAGGTCAGTTATAAAATTATGCAGGCTATGAAGTTAAGATGCTACTTCAATATTTATCTAGGAGAGTTGTTGCTTGGTGGGCAAACAATACTTACAACTTGACACAATATACATTTATATACAATTATTATCAATTTGTGAAATAAGTATAGATTATGAAAGTATTTTTGCAAAAAAATGTAAAAATTTGTACAAAAACACTTTTTTGCTCTCGATTATGTAACAAATAATTATTCAAATAATTATTTTTAATAAAGTGATAGCAGGGAATTTCTCTAAAACTTAAAAGAGAAAAGTAAACCAATGAAGATTTGAAAACAGAATTTAAAGGGAAATAACCCATAACCATATGGTATTGATTTTTTTTTTTTTTTTGTGAAAAAGAGTCAATAACTACAACACAGGCTGTTGGATTTTCTTCAAAATTTCAGAGTATGTAGAGCTTGATATGTTGAACATTTTTGCAATTTACACTTCACCTCTATCTGTTACATTTTTTGAAATAAACTAGAGGCTCACATGAGCCTGTATCGCTCACCTGGTGACTGGTTTTATTCATTGTCATGAAGAGACCACCCATGCATACTATAAATCAGTTTCATACCAGATGTTACATTTTCAATCTTGGATGAGTTACAAACACAAGAATAACAAACTTTGAAAGGGAACACCCAAAGACAATCGTAACCAAACTTCGTTCCAATTGGCTCAGTAGGTTCAGAGGAGAAGACATGTGAATGCATTTCCCATAGTGTCCCTATATTAAACTATGTTCCACGCTGGCGGCCATCTTGGATGAGGTAAGAACGTCAAAATCACAAACTTTGAAGGGGACAAGCCAAGGACTATTGTGACCAAGTTTGGTTGAATTTGGCTTGGTAGTTTCAGAGGAGAAAATTTTTGGATGCATTTCCCACAGGGTCCCTATGTTAAACTATGTTCTCTGCTGGAAGCCACCTTCAATGAGGTATGAACATAAAAATCACAAACTTTCAAGGGGACCACCTAAAGACTATTGTGATCACGTTTGGTTCCAATTGGCTCAGTAGTTTCAGAGAAGAAGATCTTTGAATACATTTCCAATAGGGTCCTATGTTAAACTATGTCCTGTGCTGACGACCATCTTGGATGAGGTACGAACATAAAAATCACAAGCTTTAAAGGGGACCAGCCAAGGACAATTGTATCCAAGTTTGGTTCCTATTGGCTTATAGTGGTTTCAGGAGAAAAGAATTTCAATGTACTTCCCATAGGGTCCCTATGTTAAACTATGTTCCCAGCTGGCGGCCATCTTGGATGAGGTACAACCACAAAAATCACAAACTTTAAAGGGGACCACCTGAGGACTATTGTGACAAAATTTGGTCCACATTGGCTTATAGTGGTTTCAGAGGAGAAGATCTTTGAATGCATTTCCCATAGGGTCCTATGTTAAACTATGTTCCCTAGTGGCGGCTATCTTGGATGAAATGCTAATCTGCTGGACATGTGTAGAAATTGTAGTCCTGGAAAAGCTCAACACTTTTGTAATTCACATTTAACCTCCATCTCAAACAGTTTTTGAAATAAAGTAAAAATGTTAAAAAATTGTGAAAAGAAAAAGGGGCCATACCTCCTACGTTGGTCGTCAGATTTTCTTCAAACTTGCAGGAAATGTGGATCTTACTATGCTGACCATTTTTGTATTAAAGTTCACTTCTATCATCTACCATTTTCAATATATATGACTAAAAGTAACAAAAAAACAAAAATTTGACGGAAAGGGGCAATAACTCCAAGATGGGTTATCGAATATTCTTCAAAATTGCAGGGCAGGTAGATCTCATCATGCTGATCATTTTTATTTCGTGTCAGATTTTTGATATCTGTAACGGTTTTCGAGTAATTTGCAAAAAACGGCAATTTACCCCTATGTTCTATTTTCAGTAATAGCGGCCATGTTGTTTAGTCTACGGACATAAAAATCACAAACTTGAAAGAGCATATCCTGGTGATGATTCAGGCCAAGTTTGGTTAGTATTGGCCCAGCAGTTTCAGAGGAGAAGATCTTTGAATAAAAGTTAATGGACGGAAGGACGATGGACACCGAGTGATGGCAAAAGATCACATGGCCTTAGGCCAGGTGTGCTAAAAATAAAAAATTGCATGAATGTTGAAAATTTTACGGAAAAAGGGCTGTAACTCTGAGACAGGTTTTCGGATTTTCTTCAAAATTGCAGGGTAGATAGATCTCTTCATTCTGAACAATTTTACCCTGTCAGATTTTTGATATCTGCAACGATTTTTGAGTTATTTGCCAAAAAACAGCAATTTACCCCTATGTTCTATTTTTAGTAACAGCGGCCATGTTGTTTGGTCCTCGGACTAACCGAACACATTTTTTAAACTACATACCCTGGTGATGACCCAGGCCAAGTTTTGATTAAACTCACCCAGTGGTTACGGAGGAGAAGATTTTTGAAAAAAAGTTTGCGACGGACCAACGACGGACACCAAGTGTAGGCAAAAGCTCACCCTGGCATAGTCAGGTGAGCTAAAAAGTGATAAAATATTTTTTATGTTTCTTGTCCATATTTCAATGTACACATACCTCACCAAAGACAAACTTTCAATGTCAAACCAATCCATGAAAACTAAAATATATTAGCCAATTGCAAAAAGTGCATGCCATTCCATTTGTCCATTTAAACACAGTCAAATGGAATATATATCTTTCATTTAAATAGGTACCTTGTATTTTTTCTGTCTCATTCTTTTCAGCATCTGCATTTCAACATTTTCTAGTTTATCTATTTTTACCGAGGGGTCAATTTCGAGTTCTTCAAACAAAGTTTCACCATACTTCAACATAGGCATCGAACTGGATCTCTGAAATTTAAAAATAATGTTAAATCTAAAGAATAATTTTCTTCTAAACACATCAACATTAGTGACTCTACATGGGAATTTCAATAACCTATTTCTCTTCAAGTGAGCTTGGAACCAAAAACAATGCAAAACAGATATTTATTTTCCCCAACAAACTTTTGAATACCATATAATATACATACCATACATTTTAATAACGATCTGTCAACAGAGGTTTTGTCTCGCCTGCCCAATGCACCATTTAAATATTTAAATATGCACACTAATCGAAGGTAACAGCTTTATAATACAAGTGATGACCCTAAAAGATGTCTCGCCCGTCCCTGCTGGCCTCTAAATTGATGTGAAATCTAAGTGAACTAATCAGAAAAGTGAACATGCTCACTAGACTGTGAAATTGAGGTCAAGGACAAAAGTCACCTGCCAGACTGACATGTACTACCCAAGACCAACCTACATACCAAATATTATCAACCTTCCACTTCTAGTTATTGAGAAATTGACTTAAGCAGAAAACGTGGCCTCTAGACCGTGAAATTGAGGTCAAGGACAAGTCACCTGCCAGACTGAAATGTACTACCCAAGACCAACCTACATACCAAATATTATCAACCTACCACTTCTAGTTATTGAGAAATGGACTTAAGCAGAAAAACTTAATGTGGCCACTAGACCGTGAAATTGAGGTCAAGGACAAAGGTCACCTGCCAGACTGACATGTACTACCCAAGACCAACCTACATACCTAATAACCTACCACTTCTAGTTATTGAGAAATGGACTTAAGCAGAAAAACTTAACACAGCCACTAGACCGTGAAATTGAGGTCAAGGTCACATAACGTCATATCCAACAGGTAGCAGTTGATTAGTACTACCACTGGACCAAATATGATGTTCCTACATCAAAGGGTTTTCAAAATATCCTGCATTTAGTAAAAGTTAACGCCATCGCCGTCATCACACTTTGCACGCATATGTCTCGCTTTCGCTACTTTCGTCGCGGGCGAGACAAAAACTATGTAGACTACCTGCGTGGTAAAATCTTAATGTGATTCTTAATGCATGACTTAGGGGTCAGGGCCACCTTCTGGGTGAACAGTAGGAATGTACTCCTCAAGTAAAACTGCATGACAAATATCAAGTGGCTAAGACAAAAAGGGTTCAACAGGATAAACAGTACAAAAATTTCAAAGTCAATGGAGTGTGACTGAGCAAGCATTTACATAAAACCTCCCTGAAACTGATGCTAATGAAACCGCACAATTAATTTTAATAGTTTACATGGTTGACGTTAAACAGATGCAAGAAAAATTTTAACAACTGTGGACATTACAGCCATTGCAGCCAGAATTATGAGTCCTAAACCTTTCATTACCTTATTGAAGAAAAGGCAAAATGATTTTAATTAATATAACCAATCTTTGTTGCAAGATACACTGTAATTTACTATAACAACTCTACATAACATGCATTTATTTAAGTTTGGCTGGGGATATCATGTAATTTGTTTTAACTATAACATGTAAGCATATTCTGTTATAAAACTGATATTACGTAGTGACCCCAAGCTGTCACCAAAGTATACATTGACCATTATGGACATACCAGATATTTTTGGGCTGTCATTGTACTGATGTGAATTGGTACCTCAAACCTGAACAAAATATAAAATAGAACTTTATGTTTACCTTCAAAATAACTTTTTTTCTGGATGCATCTTCTTTTGAAACTCTGCAATAGATAAATCAAATTATCTGTATACATATGAAATTTAAACTGCCTTGTGAAATTATATATTTTTATTGTTGTTGCATATCTTATATTAATAAAATATTTCTACGTTTTAAGATGCATTTGACATGACAAAAATAATAAGCAAATTTAATCTGAAAATCAAATATTCTCCCTTGAATTATCTTCTATCAAAAATCTTTCAATACATAAAATCATGTTTAAATCAAAAACTCCATTTTTGGTTTTTCACATGTACTGTATATGGAGTTATTTTCCCACTGGCTTTTGTTTCATGATTTTAGAGCAAAACAGGGAAGTAAAAATATTGGCACTGCTTATAATATTGGCTTTTTACATTCCATCTAATTCATGTGACTAGGAAGAGAATTTTATGCAGAGGCTGAAAATTCAGGTTTGATTGTCACCTGCAAATATAGAAAAAACAAAGCACTTTAAAAAAAATTCTGTTATATGGTATACATGTTTATCAGTTGCAAGCACTATTCATAAAATTAATGAAAAAAAATACAATGTATATCTAAATAATCTTAAACTAGGCTTACCCAGAAACTTTAGATATTCTTTCTGATGTCCTTGGGGCAGACATAGTTGATGCTGAAAATAAATGTCATACAGGTAAAGGGTAATTGTTGTAGAACAGGTTTACATTTCAGTGAACTAATTAAGACAAATATTATTGCTTTCAAACTTTTTCACTACAACCAGAAAATATATGTCGACACCAAAAGATTATCCTGGATTTTCAATTTGTACATCAAATTTGAGAATCACACAATATAAAATAGAAATGGTGCATTTCATGATACCCTGCCATATTTCACAAAATTTCAAAGTTGAAAGAGGCATAACTCCAGATCCCTTTGTACTTCTGAACCCAAAATTATACAAGGCCTGTGTTTTATGGTAAACAATTTACATACCAAATTAGAAGACAGTATATTATTTCATTCACAAGTTGCATACTTGCCAACTTACCCGCCAGGAATAATCACCCGCCGCGGGTCATTATTTTCACCCGCCAATGAGATGTCACCCACAAATGACCGCCACAACACAATTAACACAATTTCTAAGATTAACAGCAAACAGCATTTTAAATTTTCCTCTAAGAGTTGAGATAAAGTAAAAATTTTACTGAACAGAAAACACCAAATGGTCCAAAAACAGTAAACAACTGATTTATTTCACAAAAAACATGAATCAGCTCACTGAAAATGCCAAGAACACATTGACAGTAAAGGTCTTGCCCTCCTCATATATGGTAATAAATAGTACAGAACTATTGCAGAGAATCTTTGAAAAGGTGCATGATGGCTTGGCGCGATATGACCCGCCACCACATACCTGAATGTTGGGTCATGACCCACCACAGCAGAATCTGAGGTTGGCAAGTATGAAGTTATAAGTTGGAAACCCTAAAATTCACAAAATTTCAAAGTTTCAAGGGGCATAACTTTACAACCCCTTGGACCTCTGAACCAAAAATCAATCTTGGTCTGAGTTTTATGGTTAATAAGTTACATACCAAGATTGAAGACAATATACTATTTCATTCACAAGTTATCAGTGGGAAACCATAAAATTCGCAAAATTTCAAAGTTTCAAGGGAAATAATTCCAGAACCCCCTTGGACCTCTGAACCCGAAATTGAACTTGGCCTGAGTTTTGTGGTAAACAAATTACATACCAAGTTTGAAGACCTTATGTTATTTCGTTCATAAGTTATCAGTCAGAAACCTACAGGGGAAGGACAGACACACGACTGAGAGTATCACGTAATACCTTGCCACTACCTGTGGCGGGGTAGAAAAATCATTGCATAATATTCTCAGAGTATGCAAAAAAAGTAACTGTACCCTCCCATGTATTATATGAAATTTTGGAGGGCATCATATAACTCCAAAACTACTTTCTCATTGGAACCCAATATGGACTTTTGAATCGTGTTCACCCTGGAAACAATTCTATTTTTATATGTAAAAAATCAATACATCAATGCATTGAGAGGGAATTACAAATTTATGAACACTGTTGAGCTAAGCGTGATTTATATTTAATCGATTTGTGGCGCTTCAGGTTAATTTTTTTTCGTCAATTAAAATTTAGTTAAAGAATTGTTATATAGAAAAAATGATAAATGCACTTCAATTTCATAAATAGTTTGTTTTTTATGTGGTATATATTTATTTCAATAGGTTTAGAAATCCAGTAACAATTCTCACTGGTATCTGAAGCAATCGTTTCTGCCTTCAATTACATGAGAGTTCCTATCTCAAAACTCTGGTATTCAGAAATCAGACAGAGCTTAGAGATAGCAATTTGCAGACCAGTTTTTTGTCCATAATTTACTCTCTAAAGTCAGGAAACATTCAAAATTTTCCTAGGGATATAACAACAAAACATTTTGGACATCAGCACCCAAAATCTAACTTGGCCTGTATTTTAGTGAACAACTTACATACCAAGATTGAAGACTGTCTGCAATTTCAATCACAAGTTATCAGTCTGAAACCCCAAATTTTACAAAATTTGAAAGTTTCAAGGGTTAAAAATCAAGAACTAAGTTTGAAGAGAGCATGTTATTCCGTTAACAAGTTATCAGACAAAAAACTTCGAGAGACAGATGATGGACTGACAGGACACCCATCAAAGGGTAACTCAAAATACCTAACCACTTGATGTGGCTGCAAGTAAAAACTTAGTAGTAAGCCTTCCAAGGAAGACATGTGTCGCCTGTATAATAACAAAAAAAGTTCCATTAAACAGGATGTGGGCATTCGAGAGATCCAAAACCTGTTACCCAGTTTAAGTTCTCATACTGATACATTTTGCAAAATTTCAGTGTGTGGATCCTGAGGAAAATGTAACTGAAATTTTCAAGAAGCAAAAAATATTCTAAGTTCCATCAAACAGGAAGTAGGCATTCAAGAGATCCAAAAGTCTCTTACACTGTGTAAGTCCCCATACTAATACTCCATGCCAAATTACAGAAGGCCAGGATATGTGGCTCTTGAGAGAAATGTGACAGAAATTTTAAAGAAGTGAAAAATATTCTAAGTTCTGTCAAACAGGAAGTGGGCATTCCAGAGATCCAAAACTTTTTTACACAGTATAAGTCCCCATAATGATACTACATGCCATATTACAGAAGGCTTGGATGTGTGGTTCCTGAGAAAAATAAGACAGAAATTTTGAAGAAGTGAAAAATATTCTAAGTTCCATCAAACAGGAAGTGGACTTTCGATAGATCCAAAACTCTTTTACAGAGTATAGGTCCCCATACTGATACTCCATGCCAAAATTGCAGATGGCTTGGATATGTGGTTCTTGAGAGAAATGTGACAGAAATTTTTGTGACGCTGACGTGGACGACGGCGTCGACAATTACACAAGACGACCCATAGTGATCCCTATTTTTCGCCACTGCTTGGACACAGTGGACATAATTACTCACATGTAATGTGTCTATAATTTTTGTAACAACGACAAGGCTGTCGATGACGCATAATGATCCCTATATGTGGCCACCGTGTGAACACAGGCAACACAATTACTCAAATGTACTGTGTCTATATTTTCATAATAAATTAACAATAATAATGACAAAAAGTTGTTATAATACCTTGTGATGGTGATTGGAGTTCTCTATCTGGTAGTTCTGAGATGACATTCAGCAACTTAGATGTATCAAGGTCTGGCATAGCATTCAATAACTACAAAATTTGTCAGAGGGTTGTTAATATGTTTTATGGCCACTTAAAAAAATTAACTGATTTCAGAATGACTGGATCCTTCATAGAACAGTTTTGAAATATTCTGGAAAAGGTTAACATTTTGCTGTGTTACCAGAATTCATCATTGTATCACCAATATTTGAACTTAGAAGTTAAATATAGATTACACCACAAGATCCCGTTCATTTAATGAATGGGACCTTGTGGTGTAATCTATATATTTACCTTCAGTTTAGTCTTTTATAATGCTTAAGTAAAATTTAAAAATTTTAAAATGCTCGACAAGGCTCACAAATAAAATTTTAAAATTTAACTATCGAGAGTGGATAAAATATGTTAATAATTGGGATAAGGTGGTGTAATCTTTTTCTCTAATGATAATAAAGGGCTACGATACATGATACAACCGCAGCATGTTGACAACTGAAATTTGAACAAATGTAATTTAAAATGAATGTGGACACAGTAAAAGGCTTGACACAGTAATAAGATGGACACAATAAAGAGCTTAACGGACACAAACTACGCAAAATAAAAATCAACTTTATGATCAATAATTGCTCTAGAACCATATGAGCTATGCAAAATCTGTTGGCTCACACCTGAAAGCCTACTTCATGAGGAATCCAGTGAAAAAATCCCATTGAAATTCGATGACAAATATAATTTTCAAGTAATTTGCATATTTGAAATTTTGACCCCGTTTGGCCCCTTATAGCTTGGAAATGGTAAGAAATATTCCAGTTCTGATTGCATACTACTTAAAGCTTGTGTCAAGAGGAATTCAAAGAAACAAACCCCACTAAAATCAGCTAAAAAATAAAATTTTACATAATTTGAAAAAAAATGCAATTTTGTCCCCCTTGACCCCTTATAGCTCAGAAACCAAAAGAGCTATGATAAATTTGTTGACATACTACTGAAAGCTTACGACAAGAATAATCCAAAGAAAAAAAATACCATCAAAATCCGATGAAAACTAAAAAATGTTGGTTATCTTCACATATGCAGTTTTGGTCCTGTTTGGCCCCTCATAGCTTGAAAAAGAAAGGAGTTATAAAAAATCTGATGGTTGAGCGCCATGTTAATTTTTTATAAGGAATCCATTCCAAAAAACTGCATCAAAATCGGACTAAAAATAAAAATTTGTTAGAGATTCACCCCTTTGGGCCCATTTATCTCAAGAATAGTTCATGCAGCGTGAAATCTGTTTGCATACTGCAGTTGGAAGTTTCCTCAGGAGCACATTGAAAGAAACCCAATCAAAATCTGATTAAAAAAAAGTCCCCTTCGGCGAAGCCGGTAGGGGACTAATAAATATTCTACAACCAAATATATGAAAACACCAAATTTGGCCTTTTTTGGCCCCTTTTTTAAAAACAGGCAGGGCCACAATTACCAAAACATCTCAAAGTCTTTCTTTTGTGCCAAGGAACATTGTGTTAAAATTTCATAAGGATTGATCAACTAGAACTAAAGTTATTGACCAAAAACAAAAGTGTATACGAACAACAACGCCGACAATGACAGCACCATACCATTATAAAAATTGTATTCTGTATAGATTTGGCAGGAAATAGCACAGGGCTTTATTCAGCATACGATGAATATGAAAATTTATCTAACTTGTCAAAACCGGTTTAAACTTAACATATCATTAGAGAAACAAAGGTCAGGAATAAATACATGTACATTGTACATTCTATTCTTTCCTGGATCATTTCATTTCAATATGGCAAGTATTCTAACAAACTTAAAAACTTCTATTTCCTTATTACACATATTTCGGTTCATGGATTTCCAAGTGTTTAGATTTAATCTGCACTGATGAGACATAAGTTGTCGAAATGCGCATATGCAGAAAGTAAATTTACAGTGACTTCGGTATTTAGTTATTTTGCCCTTCACAGCTTTTTATAAACTGTTTTTGGCACTTCAAGCTTCAAGCTGGACTATTACCCATGTATTCTGAGTATGAATGGTGTCAATTTGTTTT
>MJUU01063690.1:26901-37077 GCA_002080025.1 Modiolus philippinarum | reverse complement strand
TATAATACCTTGTGATGGTGATTGGAGCTCTCTATCTGGTAGTTCTGAGATGACATTCAGCAACTTAGATGTATCAAGGTCTGGCATAGCATTCAATAACTACAAAATTTGTCAGAGGGTTGTTAATATGTTTTATGGCCACTTAAAAAAAATTAATTGATTTCAGAATGACTGGATCCTTCATAGAACAGTTATGAAATATTCTGGAAAAGGTGAACATTTTGCTGTATTACCAGAATTCATCATTGTATCACCAATATTTGAACTTAAGCATTATAAAAGACTAAATTGAAGTTAAATATAGATCCCGTTCATTTAATGAATGGGACCTTGTGGTGTAATCTATATACTGTGAATTCATTTTTATTCGTGGGGTACCAATTTTCGTGGTTTTCGTGGGGGCCCCAAAACCACGAATTCAAATACTCAACGAAGTATGATTTTCTTGTGCAAGCTTCAAACACAAGTGAATGAACATAATGAAAGACCTGATCAACAAAGGCCATACACCATGCACTTGTACCTGAGTCCCACACAACCTGATATATCCAAAACAAGGAAGATATGCATTCTCTTGAACCTTTAATAGCAGCAAAATAAGTTCAAATGCTTTATTTTCAAGTGTTTCCAGGTTATCAAATTAGCGGTAACTGGCTTCCTGTTTTGTTTTTCAACTACGCTAAAGTGTTGATTTGCAGTTAAGAAGTTTTGACAAGAACCATCTCAATTTAGTTTTGATAAAATACTATTAATTAAACTTTTATAATTTTAATTATGTTTTACTGAGGAGGACATGTTTATTTTGCAATCAATACAGGTGTCTATTTAAAAATAACGAATGGAGTAAGGTTATGTCAAATGATCACCTAATTACATTATATCTACACATTACTATGAATTGTTAATTACAGGTGACACTTTAATTACAGGTACAGTTTTAAATTAAAGTGTTTTGACATCAATACTCAAGGTACTAAAGCCATGAATTTTAGAATTTTTATTTTTATTAATTTGAATTAAAAAAATTTTTTGAACAAGTGGCAATCCACGAATTTACGTATACCACGAAATGTGTTTTTTTCTCTACCCACGAAAATTGGTACCCACGAAATTAAATGAATTCACAGTATTTACCTTCAGTTTAGTCTTTTATAATGCTTAAGTAAAATTTTAAAATTTTAAAATGCTCGACAAGGCTCACAAATAAAATTTTAAAATTTAACTATCGAGAGTGGATAAAATATGTTAATAATTGGGATAAGGTGGTGTAATCTTTTTCTCTAATGATAATAAAGGGCTATGATACATGATACGACCGCAGCATGTTGACAACTGAAATTTGAACAAATGTAATTTACAATGAATGTGGACACAGTAAAAGGCTTGACACAGTAATAAGATGGACACAATAAAGAGCTTAATGGACACAAACTACGGAAAATAAAAATCAACTTTATGATCAATAATTGCTCTAGAACCATATGAGCTATGCAAAATCTGTTGGCTCACACATGAAAGCCTACTTCATGAGGAATCCAGTGAAACAATCCCATTGAAATTCGATGACAAATATAATTTTCAAGTAATTTGCATATTTGAAATTTTGACCCTGTTTGGCCCCTTATAGCTTGGAAATGGTAAGAAATATTCCAGTTCTGATTGCATACTACTAGAAACTAAAAACTTGTGTCAAGAGGAATTCAAAGAAACAAACCCACTAAAATCAGCTAAAAAATAAAATTTTACATAATTTGAAAAAAAAATGCAATTTTGTCCCCTTTGACCCCTTATAGCTCAGAAACCAAAAGAGCTATGATTTTGTTGACATACTACTGAAAGCTTACGACAAGAATAATCCAAAGAAAAAAAATACCATCAAAATCCGATGAAAACTAAAAAATTTTGGTTATCTTCACATATGCAATTTTGGCCCTGTTTGGCCCCTCATAGCTTGAAAAAGAAAGGAGTTATCAAAAATCTGATGGTTGCGCACCATGTTAATTTTTTATAAGGAATCCATTGCAAAAAACTGCATCAAAATCAGACTAAAAATTAAAAAAAAATTAAAATTTGTTAGATTCACCCCTTTGGAGCCCATTTATCTCAAGAATAGTTCATGCAGCGTGAAATCCGTTTGCATACTGCAGTTGGAAATTTCCTCAGAAGCACATTGAAAGAAACCCCATCAAAATCTGATGAAAAAAAAAAGTCCCCTTCGGCGAAGCCGGTAGAGGACTAATAAATATTCTACAACCAAATATATGAAAACACCAAATTTGGTCTTTTTTGGCCCCTTTTTTAAAAACAGGCAGGGCCACAATTACCAAAACAACTCAAAGTCTTTCTTTTGTGCCAAGAAACATTGTGTTAAAATTTCATAAGGATTGATCAACTAGAACTAAAGTTATTGACCAAAAACAAAAGTGTATACGAACAACAACGCCGACAACGACAGGTGCTGTCGTTGTCGGCGTTGTTGTTCGTATACACTTTTGTTTTTGGTCAATAACTTTGAGGTCGTATATTAATTCCATTATACGACCTCAAATTTTTTGCGGTCATATAAAAATTGTATTCTGTATAGATTTGGCAGGAAATAGCACAGGGCTTTATTCAACTTACGATGAATATGAAAATTTATCTAACTTGTCAAAACCAGTTTAAACTTAACATATCATTAGAGAAACAAAGGTCCGGAATAAATACATGTACAATGTACATTCTATTCTTTCCTGGATCATTTCATTTCAATATGGCAAGTATTCTAACAAACTTAAAAACTTCTATTTCCTTATTTTTGCCCTTCACAGCTTTTTATAAACTGTTTTTGGCACTTCAAGCTGGACTATTACCCATGTATTCTGAGTATGAATGGTGTCAATTTGTTTTAAGAACTATATTTCTCTGATCTGTAAATTACTACACAGTAAATTCAACAGGTTTTCTAAAGTTGAAGCTATGTGAATTTGATATTGAAACTAACTTCAGATATGCTCTAGGTTATCTGTCTAAGTTTCATGTATATGGATTTGGGGATAAAAATACTGAATGAAAAATGTTTATAACTAAATTTTTTTAATACTCAACTAATTCAGTAACCAATATTCCGGTACTGGCCCCAAAAACCAATTTCATTTTTAAACTTGTAATATCTAAATTTTATAAAAATTTTAATTTAAACTATTAAAGGATTCCCCTCTTTCATAGCTCTGTCTTTAGCTGATTTTAGCTTTTCTATTTAACTCCTGTCAGCTATTTGTTCTCTATCAGCTTTTGATGCATATTACAGTTTATAGATTTCCAAACGTTTTGATTTGATTTGCACTGAAGAGACATAACTTGTCTAAATGGCCACATGTAGAAACTAAATTCAAAGTTAAACAGTATTGTTATTTCTAAATTGTTACCTCCTTAGCTTCATCATTAGCTGTTCTGTGATAGAAAACTGTTTTTGATTTTGGTCGACTTTCTTCAAACTGAAAATCAAATAATATCAAATTATTACAGATTTGCTGTACATTGTTTCCTTAAATATTAATGTCCCTTGTCTATGACCTTAACGGTCTACCTGTTCTTATTGTGCAACCAATCTATCAATTTCATTACTCTATTGATGTCATAAAAATGACCTATGCCTATAACTTCAAAACAAAATATATTGTAAAAACATTTGGGAGACTTGATATTGTGAACTAATCCTAAACAATCAGTTCCTTTTGAATTGTCTAACAATACTATTGTATATAAATCTGTAATGGCCTGGAGAGGTTCTACCTTGATAAAGTATTGTCTTATAGCAAAGAGAAATTGACTCAATCATAAGTTTTCAATTCATGTACAAGATTTAAATTCCTTTAAAATTATATAGAAAGCAATAATGGAATTCACCTTCCTACTTTTCCCAATTGGTGTCACTGCTGCACTATCAGGTAACATGAGGGAAAAGTGTTATTTCACTCATGTTCAAATATTGTTCCTTGTGTGTGAATTTTCCAGGAACACAACGTCACAGAACAAAACCTGATAGTGCAGTGGTGACATCAGATGGGACAAAATATGGAAGGTGCATTCCATTATTCTTTTAATGATGTAATTTTTAATTAATTTCATAAAGTACATACTTTTTCAGTGACTATGTAAATTATATAAAGTTCCTATTTTTATCAACAGGTCAAGGTAAAACCTGCCCAGGCCTTTACAGATTGATGTACAATAGTATTGTTACACAATTCAAAAGGACCTGATTGTTTAGGAATAGTTCACAATAGCAAGTCTCTAAAATTTTTTATAGTCCATTGTGTATGACCTTACCGGTCTACTTGTTGCTATTGTGTAACCAATTTAACAATTTGATTATTCTGTTCACATTATATTTTTGACCAATTGGTATAGCAATACTACAACATATATTGGAAAAAGTTTTTGGTGGATTGCTATTGTTAACTAATCAACACACTCAGTGTCCTTTTGAATTGTTCAACAATACTATTGTATATCAATCTGTAATAGCCTGGGGAGGTTTTACCTTGAAAAAGTATTACAATGTACCATAAAAAGATATATAAATCTACTCAATTTATGGAATGAAAAAAATACAACTAAATCAAATTCCCTTTATTTATATCACAATATTTATTTTTAAATGATGTAATTTTAATAATTTGATAAGGTGCATTCTTTTTTCATTAAATATAAACTCTTTATAGTCCTTATTTCAATCAACAAATCAAGGTAAAACCTACCCAGGCTATTACATATTGATATACAATAGTATTGTTGAACAACTCAAAAGGACACTGAGTGTGTTGATTAGTTAACAATAGCAATCCACCAAAAACTTTTTCCAATATATGTTGTAGTCCAGCAATACCAGTTGGTCAAAAAAATAATGTGAAAAGAATAATCAAATTGTTAAATTGGTTACACAATAGAAACAGGTAGACGGTAAGGTCATACACAATGGACATTAAAATATATGTTGTCTGAAGCAATAGGTAAAGGTCACTTTTATCACATCAACAGAGTAATGAAATTGCTAGATTGTTTGCACAATAGGAACAGGTAGATTGTTAAGGTGAAAGACAAGGGACAATAATTTTTTAAAAAGCAAGCAATAAATTTCCTATTTCTATTTGGACTTGTAAGAAAACTTCTATGTTGGTCCCTTCTTGGTAACTGTTTTCCCTTCATTAAACATTAAAGTAGTCAGCTTTTAGAAAGCATTACTACACAACCTTTCCAAAAATTAAGCTTTACTTAGAAATCATACATGTATCACTGGATCCATTATGATGACAGACATTCTACATGTACCATGTACATTTATATTCAAAGTGCATGCACTTTCATTTACATATTTGCAATAAAAACCAATAAATTGAACTGAATGTTATTTTCATGGCATCAATATAAAGCCAGGTATTAAATAAATTTTGTAAAGCACTGATAGACCATTGTGACAAATAATTGAGAAAATAAAACATTTCACTATCATACCATTTTTCTGAAACTAAGAATTTGAGTTTTATCTGCTGCTGTAGATGGTTTAGCTTTATACACAATCTCACTTTCAGCATCATGTGACTTTCCTCGAATGTCCTCCACAATGTATCGACGAATGGTCAAAATATTTAAACTGAAATAACCAACATTACCTGTTATTACAATACATTCTTATATGTATTATCACATAAAAAATATCATAATGCATAACACATCTATCTCATGTTAATATCAGTAAGCTTTAGAAAACTAGAATGTTTTCTCTTTGTTTAAAGGCCTCATGGTGACTTCAAGATGAAGAACAACAATTAAAGCATTGTTCCATTTGCTTAATCTTACCACATATTTATAGGGATTTTATGTCATGTACATTTACTCCATATCCCTTTATTTGTTCATTAGAAAACTAACAATGACTGGACAGGAGAAACTAGGTAGAGATAAGGAAACAGTTGATCAACCAACAAACTTAAAATATACTAGGGCAATACATAGCATAAAAGTTTACACCAGCTCAACTGTTTTTTTGTCGACACACCCAATCTCACTCCCTAGTGAATTCATGTTGAAATGTCCATTTCTCATTGTTGTATATGTCAAATGGATCATGAGACTTGAATGTTGATACACAATGCTCTCTTGTTATACTTAGACATTAGCTAAGGATGTAAAGGATGTACTATGAATTTTGCACACTACGGATGTAATATGAACTTTGCACACTTTTTTTATACATCAGACCATAGAGCTTGATATTGGAGTCTAGGGTTAACACCAGGGACAATATGGAAAATGAGATGTCATGTTCTATAAATATTAACTCTTTAATTTATAAACTAGATCACTTGGATAAATACACAAGGCACGGAGAGACAGCATATGGCAAAAACCAACAACACTACAAGAAAAGCTTTACGGACCAGTGGAAGACCTACAGAAGATCACCAGATTTGTAGAGGAGACTGATACTCAAGTGTAAAGGTGAATGAAAAGAAGAAGATATGACTGATTATTTGGATTTCGTTTGGTTTTATGCATTTTAAACTTTTTTGAAATTTTGGATTTCCTTTGTTTGGGTTCTAGTGCTGCTGATGAGGAATTAATTTCCTAAATGGCCATACAGCTCAGTAAAATTATTGCAGTTGGAGTTAACATATGTGTTATGGTCTCATGTTCATTTACTCCATATCCTTTAGTGAAATATTGGATAAATATAGAGAAAATTTGACTTTTATTATCAAGGTAAATTTAGGAAGGTTAATAAAGAATCCTTACAATTTATCAGCATCAAGTGACAGTTGTGCCTTTAATCTGCTCATATTTGCTGGTCCACTAAATATTCCTCTCTCATTTAATACTGAAAAGAAAAGTATCAAAACTTAATATTTTATAGATAAATATATTCTCTATTGCACTAACAATTTATTTTCTATGAAATTTTTTATGTAAATGTATAATATGGTAAAATGTCTGCTAAAGAATAATTCAAAATTCTGCCAAATTTAAACAGACATAAAGATGATTGATGGCCATGAATAGATAATGAGAAGACAATTTGAACAGAGTGAAGACTATTTTTATTAACAAAACTTTAGAATACGGAATCTTACACCTCAACTCATAATAATGGAAAGTTTTGTTTGTTTGTTTGTATTGGGTCTAAAATCCACTTTCTGCAGTATTTTAGCTGAATAGTGACAGTCATGTTATAGGTGGAGAAAGCAAATTACCTGGAAAGAGAAACTGAACTTGGGCAGGCAATACTGTATGGTTGAAAGGGGTGATAGGTTACACTGACTGTACTGGTGAAGTAACTTCCTAAACCTTGCTGCCTACCAAGCCTCTTGTATAAAGTTAACATCCTTTCCTAGTGCAGTATCTATGCATTTTTTTTTTGGAGTTCTATTTTTTTTTTATAAAAAATTTCTACTTAAAGACAATTTTCATAAAACATATTTTTAGGTGAACATTTAATTCAAGCCATTTTTGCTCCTAAATTACCTTGAGCTTTCTGTATATAATGATGAAATAATTTTTCACAAACTGTAACAATATGTACTGCTATTCTTCTGTTTAATTCACAATTTTCATCAGGTGACTGAAATAAAATAAATTTACAATGAAAAATCTATCAAAACATATTGTTGTAACTAGTAATATAGATTTGAAGTGCAATTTACATTATGAGTTCCATCAAAACATACATGTACAGCTATCTATTCACTCAAACATCCAAAACTTTGTCTTTTCTTTAGTGAAGCACAGCAAAATCAATTTCTTACATTATATATTTTGATCAATGTAGTAAACCCTTTGAGTTCCATTTCATTGGCGAAAACAAAACTCATTCAAAACAGAATATATCTTAACTTGAAAATGTCCATTTAGAGGATATCAAAGAAACTTCTATAGGTTTGAACTTGAACTACATTTAATAAACCTAGAAAGCCTGTAGCCTCTTCGTATATTGATTATTTGCATCACACGTATGTAAATCAATCAGAAAACACTGCTAGTGCTTTTGGATATTTTGGGTTTTTTTTGGTTGCTCTTGTTCGTTTTACACTGGTTTTGCCATTTTCATATCTTCTCCATTTGTGTTACATTTTAATTGCTGCACTTTTAAATTTTCAATTTTAGAATTTCCTTTTTTCTCTCTTTTTTCCTTGGCATTCATTTTCATTATGTAGTTTTCAGTGGTTGTGATTTCTGAACTTTTGCTCATTGTGTTTTTCTATAAAGCAAAAGTAGTTATCTGACTGTGTGAATGTCTGTCAATCTACTGCTGAAGGTAGATCTTAACCTTCTTATGATGTTTGGGCTCAGAGGATTTTGAGGCCTTTTCCAAGCATATACTGTGGAAGTACTATTATTCATAGACATCATTTTTCATGGTTTCCATAAATATCACAATTTCGTGGGTACTTAAAGTTCATAGTTTCAAATTTTATGCATTAAAACTGTAAGAAAAATGTGCAGTTCATTGGGAACTTAATTTCATGGTTTCAGCGAACCATGAAATCCACTAAAATTGGAACCACAAGACCAATTATAGTACTTTCACAGTATTTCATTTCTATAGCTTAGTGATTACTCTTATTATGGAAACAATTCCTAAAGAACAATACCCTTTGTGGTATTTGTGAATTTAAGTCTTTAATGTGAATATGTTATAACCACCCTTTTAGTGTGCATTTAATACAAAATCAAACTAGAAACTGTGAGCAAAACTCACTAATATATACCCCTGCTCTAGGAGGAGTTGTTGCCACAAAGTATGTACCCCTATGCCGGACGGAACAACAAACGAAAGGA
The DNA here is from genome assembly GCA_002080025.1 of Modiolus philippinarum. Lineage (NCBI taxonomy): Eukaryota > Metazoa > Mollusca > Bivalvia > Mytilida > Modiolidae > Modiolus > Modiolus philippinarum. Next base: position 28,260 of record MJUU01063690.1, on the reverse strand, counting down.
CAAACTGACTCCATGATACCACGATATACCGCCCGCTACAGCGGGGGTAAAATTAGCACCTAATAATTGTACATTCACTGTTTAAAGTGTTTAAGTTTAACTGCACCAATATTTTTGTTTCAAACAACTTTACCAGGAATGGATCATCTATCTGTGTTTTTATATCTGGCCATAATAGGTTCACTTCTCCCATTAGAATGCCAGCCTGTAAAATAAATAAGATATTCCTGCCTCTCTGTCTAAATAAACAAACTATCAACAAGATTACAGTGTATGAAATAGTTCTGTTGTCTTCTATCACAAATTTTTAACTTTTCTTCAATTTGAATATAAAAGAGATATCATCATTCAGACTAATGATGCCTTAAAATTATAGTATAAAGCTTAAAAATCTGCAAAATATATGTGGAATATACATGTAGGACATTTTGATTTTGATACAATCTTTACCTAGTATCAAGTGAGACTGTTAGGGCCAACTTGATAGGTTGTTCATTCCAAATTTTTCATAAAAGAGGAATTGCTCTTGTACAAAGGGCTGTCTATTAGATTATTTTATAAACCTTTGTATCCTTCTATTTTAATCACCTACCAGTTTAATCTAATCTGCACTAATAATTGCAAAATAACAAGGTCTCTATCATTTCACAAATGGTTCAACTGGCTTACCTGTTATTTGCCACTGATACAAAAGTAAAGAAATACAACACATTCTGTTTGAATTTTATACAAACCAAGTTACGCTGATCCTCTAATGAAAGAAATGGTACATCTGGTTTGGCTGCTATTCTTCTTCTGACATACTTTGTAAGGAGGTCTAGAGATTTAGGCTGTTTCTTGATTTCTTCCTATAATATATGTAGATATAGAACTTCAAATTCACGCTCTTTATGTTTATCTTCATTTTATTAGAAAAGTTTCAAAGTTGGTAATTGATATATTTTGCAGTTGCTTTAAACTTGTCCATAAATCACAGATCTTTTTATACTGTACCATACAATGCCAGTTCATAGCAAACATTCAAATCTAACAAGAATTGATAAAGTTTTGGGGCTGTGTTAAGTATCAGTGTTTTTCTTTTTTTCTTTTTTTTTTTCATTTAAGGTAGATGGACACTAATACATGGCACATTTGATTGGCGCATTTGTGAAACATGAGTCGGATGCGGAATTGACATGATTTTTAAGCCAGATAACTACCCATATTCCTTGATTGGCCTTTTCATTGTGACGTCATAATAGATTGGCATACACTTTCCCATCAGTTAGGTCCCTTAACCCCAAAATATTGTCTGTTTCGTTAACTATATAAAATATCTCTCTTCATCAAACGGTGACAAATATATTTTTTTCAGTTCAA
>MJUU01063690.1:0-25051 GCA_002080025.1 Modiolus philippinarum | reverse complement strand
ACTCTCCAAGACGCATCTACTGACCAAAGATGATTGATGTGCCATATGTAGATTCTCAGATATGCACCTTAACGCAAACTTTAACCTGAGTCATTGAAGCATGAAATGTAGGTCAGAGTGACCCAATTATCATCCGAAGCAGCAATACTCTCCAAGACGCATCTACTGACCAAAGATGATTGATGTGCCATATGTAGATTCTCAGATATGCACCTTAACGCAAACTTTAACCTGAGTCATTGAAGCATGAAATGTAGGTCAGAGTGACCCAATTATCATCCGAAGCAGCATCACTCTCCAAGACGCATCTACTGACCAAAGATGATTGATGTGCCACATGTAGTTTCTCAGATATGAACCTTAGGGCAAACTTTAACCACAGTCATTGAAGCATGAAATGTAGGTCAGAGTGACCCAATTATCATCCGAAGCAGCATCACTCTCCAAGATGCATCTGCTGACCAAAGATGATTGATGTGCCACATGTAGTTCCTCAGATAGGAACCTTAACGCAAACTTTAACCTGAGGTGGAACGAACGGACGGACGGACGAGCGAGATGCTATATCCCCTCCCCAACTTCGTTGGGCGAGGGGATAATAAAAGGACACTAAATCCAAACATATTCCTAACCCATAATCTTACCCCTATCCAAAGCTTCCTATGGTAAATGCAAAAATTCTCATCCTAAAGTAGTGGCTCCTCAAAAGGTAATGAAGACCCATATTCCCATAACTCTGTGTTTATAATCTGAAGTTCCAGCTATAGATATCTACACATGAGATTTTATTTGAATATTTCATGTACAATGGAACCTTGGTCATCATTGGGAAAAAATATCGAAGAAACATTAAAAACAAAATAAAGTTAGTTTAATATACTCATTGAGGAGGATATTTGCCCAAATGCCAACCTACCATTGGAGATGGTTGCTGGTCCTTTGGCCCAATAGGTTTCTTGCCGGACCAGTTTCAAAATTTTCAGTCAGGATAAAAGTACCAAGACTTCAAGGAAGACTGTTTTCATTAGAAAATGAATATTATCATGATTATAGAGCAAATATTCTGCCTTAATTCTAGAAAAAAAAATAATGCCAAACTTTTCCATGCTGATTTAATTTTGTAAGAAATGAACCTAAAATAAGTTGCTATTTGAAAATATCAGTGTCTACCTGACTTAATTTTAGTGAAAAACTAAACTTGAAGCTTTGTGAAATTTGCATGTCTATTGCAGAACACTTGATATGATTTAAACTCCATTCTGCTTTAATAATAGTATCCACTAAACTTTCACAATTAGTTTTGTTTTATTACCTCCCTTTTCATCATCTGTTGGTGTAAACAAAGACAAAGGTTCCAGAATGCTGGTGATTTTCTTGGTTACGTCACTCTACAAAGGAAAAAAAAATCACTATCAAAAGCTATGAATTCTTGTGAAATTTGATATTAACTGATTACTGCTATTTGTTATATACTGTATTCCATTATATACTGCAAAACACTGAAGTAGATACAGAAAGGGTCTGATTTTCAAGGTGAAAGAGTTATTGTCAGCATTTTCATTGACATTATAGTGAACTGACAACTGGACATATGTGTCAGAATGACATGAATGCCCTCTCTAGCTTCTGATTAGACAAACTAAATCAAAACATTAAGAAAAAACTCAAACACTATGTGTAACTAATCAAGATTAAAAAATACAATAGTCTATATCTCAAAAGAAGTAAAAGAAACTGGAAAACTTTTTCACAAATTTTTGAAGTGTCATAACTCCAGCAAATGAATCAAGATGAAACTAATACATAATAATTTCCTCACCGTTCAGTGAAGATCTTATAGTAGATTTGAAATGTTGTTACTCCCCTATGGGTTGTATTCCCTGTTTCCCTTCTTTTTTTCTATACTGAATCTGTAATTAATTTTTTGATTATATGTGATTATATGTGGTAATGGTGGCTTTTTTTACTGTGTACGTTATTTTGATCCTCCTTCACTTACATGTGAGAATGGTGGCCATTTTACTGTGTACATTTGATCCTGTTTTACTTACATGTGAGAATGGTGGCCATTTTACTGTGTACATTATTTTGTCCTTCCTATACTTAATGCGAGAATGGGGGCCATTTTACTGTGTACATTATTTTGATCCCCCTTTACTTACATGTGAGAATGGTGGCCATTTCACTGTGTACATTTGATCCTTCTTTACGTACATGTGAGAATGGTGGCCATTTTATTTTGATCATTAATTTGATCCTCCTTTACTTACGTGTGAGAATGGTGGCATATTTACTGTGTACATTTGATCCTGCTTTACTTACACGTGAGAATGGTGGCCATCTAACTGTGTAAATTTGATCCTGCTTTACTTACATGTGGGAATGGTGGCCATTTTACTGTGTACATTATTTTGATCCTCCTTTACATACATGTGAGAATGGTGGCCATTTTACTGTGTACATTAATTTGATCCTCCTTTACTTACATTTGAGAGTGGTGGCCATTTTACAGTGTACATTATTTTGATCCTCCTTTACTTACATGTGAGAATGGCGGCCATTTTACTGTGTATATTTGATCCTTCTTTACTTACATGTGAGAATGGTGGTCATTTTACTGTGTACATTAATTTGATCCCCCTTTACTTACATGTGAGAATGGTGGCCATTTTACTGTGTACATTAATTTGATACTTCTTTACTTACATGTGAGAAAAGTGGCCATTTTACTGTGTACATTAATTTGATCTTTCTTTACTTACATGTGAGAATGGTGGTCATTTTACTGTGTACATTTGATCCTCCTTTACTTACATGTGAGAATGGTGGCCATTTTACTGTGTTCATTAATTTGATCCTCCTTTACTTACATGTGAGAATGGTGGCCATTTTACTGTGTACATTTGATCCGTCTTTACTTTCATGTGAGAATGGTGACCATTTTACTGTGAACATTAATTTGATCCTCCTTTACTTACATGTGAGAATGGTGGCAATTTGACTGTGTACATTTGATCCTGCTTTACTTACATGTGAGTATGGTGGACATTTTACTGTGTATATTTGATCCTGCTCTACTTACATGTGAGAATGGTGGCCATTTTACTGTGTACATTTGAGCAACATTTACTTACATGTAAAAATGGTGGCCATTTTACTGTGTATATCAATTTGATCCTCATTTACTTACATGTGAGAATGGTGGCCATTTTACTGTGTACATTATTTTGATCTCCCTTTACTTAATGTGAGAATGGTGGCCATTTTACTGTGTACATTATTTTGACCTTCCTTTACTTAATGTGTGAATGGTGGCCATTTTACTGGGTACATTATTTTGATCTTCCTTTACTTTATGTGAGAATGGTGGCCATTTTATTGTGCACATTAATTTTGATATTCCTTACTTAATTGTGAGAATGGTGGCCATTTTACTGTATCCTTCTTTTCTTATATGTGAGAATGGTGGCCATTTTACTGTGTACATTAATTTGATCCTCCTTAACTTACATGTGAGAATGGTGGCCATTTTACTGTGTACATTAATTTAATCCACCTTTACTTACATGTGAGAATGGTGGCCATTTTACTGTGTACATTAATTTGATCCTTCTTTACTTACATGTGAGAATAGTGGACATTTTACTGTGTACATTAATTTGATCCTCCTTTACTAACATGTGAGAATGGTGGCCATTTTACTGTGTACATGTGATCCTCCTTTACTTAGATGTGAGAATGGTGGCCATTTTACTGTGTACATCTGATCCTCCTTTACTTACATGTGTGAATGGTGGCCATTTTACTGTGTACATTTGATCCTCCTTTACTTACATGTGAGAATGGTGGCCATTTTACTGTGTACATCTGGTCCTCCTTCTCAGGCTTTTCTATCTTTCTTTGTCTGTATGTTGGTAGTCTCCATTTGGAGACATCCACAGATTTTGTATCTGAAGGCATTTTGTCTGTAAAGATAATGTAAGAACAATTTTACAACATTTCATCTGTCAGGATATCGGAAGAATAATTTTACAACATTTCGTCCGTCAATATAAGGTGAGAATAATTCTACAGTTCACTTTTTTTTCTGTCAAGATAAGCTATGAGTAATTTTACAACATTTTGTCTGTAAAAGAAAACACAAGGGGGTGGTAATTTCAGGAAATGACATACCAGAACCTTTCGCATGGTTTTAATGTTCACGGTTCTTTGAAATTTGATTGTAAAACGTTTGTTATTGAAAGCATTTGCGTGGGGGTTATATTCGCAAAAAAATTCCCAAACACGAAATGAGGGAAAATTTCCACGTTTACAGTAAGATGAGGAAAGATTTTACTATTAATTCAGTCCAGTTAATTTTTATGTCAACAAAAAGTTCTGCTTATACATGCAGCATACTTTGCAACACATGAAATGGTAAATGAGTGCTGGGAAAAATATAACAAGAATTCATTTAACAAATCAGTTTGATCAAGTCAAAAGCTCTGTCCTGGCTATGACTCTCGGCTGTAATTTTTGATTTACTCAACATAAAATTATTCTAAAAATTTTGCCAAGTTATTGCTTATTTACAAAATTAAGTTTTCATTCACACAACAATGAAATCCTAATTAAAAATTGGGTAATAAATGCATGAGGGGTTGTTTTCTTGTGTAAAGAGGTTGTGAAATTATCGAGAAACCGTTCAATAAATGAATGACAGTTATAGAGCGTCAGAAAAATGAAAATCAATAAAAATAGCTAACTTAACTCACTAGTTTACATGTTAAATTTTATCCTACTAGAATGTAATTTTACATGGATAAAGCTCTTTTTAATTGCTTTATAGCCATATATAACATATGTAGAAAGATTTTTTACGATGTTGATAAAAATTGACTGATGTGACCATGCTCATGCAATTTTTAGATACAAATTTTGGAGTTAAAAAACTAACTTTTCACTGTGTAGTTTGCAACTGAATTTCCAACTAAATCTAAAGTAAAATGTATCGGGAGATGCATCGAAGTTTAATTTTTTCAATCATATAAATTTTAGAGCAAAAAAAGAAAGTGTACTAAAAAAACATCATGAAGTGCAAATAGATGATTTGCCAATTAATTAAGGTCCATGCAAGTTCTAGTCAAATTTTGTGGTTTTTGGTCAAACCTGGAAAGGGAAATTACTCCTACACCGGACAAACAAACATTAAACATGCACACTTGTTTTAAGGTAGTTCGGGTGACTAAAAGCAAAACGATAGATTTTTCTTATTTATCTGTGAATGAAAGCTTATTACATGCACTTTAAAATTTTAGTAAAAAATCAATAGGTCACCGAACTCGTTTTTTCGGGATAAGCTTCCAAAAATAACAAGATTTTGAGCTTTTTGATATAGTCTATATAGGGAGAAAATACTATTTTACAATTTTTTATATGAATAAAACGATAGATTTTGTTGAAAATGTAGTATAAGCTGTGTTAAAAAATAACTTTAGAAATATGAAATAAAAAAATGGGGTCACCGATCATATTTTTAAAAAAATCATGAAAATGTGATTTTCCCCCTATTATTTCTTTAGAATTATCTCCCCTTAATAGAATTAGACTTTTTCAAAATGTGATATATTTTGCACACTTGCAGCATAAATGTTGCTTATTTCATTTTCTTTATTATCAATGAACTATTCAAAATCATTTTTACAACATTTTGATGGAAATTTCCAATTTTCATCATATGCGCAAGATGGATGCACAGTTTTAGACACCCGAATCACCTTAAAGTAGGGTCTTCGTGCTTAGCCATCCTGGACAAAGTAGTGCCCTACACAATATTTATGATATTCTGCAGTAAGTTAGCATATTTTCGATTTTTTAATACTTTCCTACTCAATGAGAAGACAGTTCAAGTTAGTACAGTTGTTTATTTTTTTTACTTGAAACAAGTATCACTTTAAAGAATGGTAAGTGCAATTGGGGATTGGGGTTTGAATTATGTTGCCGGCTAAACGTCTGCTAAAGATTAAACTATCATTATGTTTAATTAAAAATGCTTTATTTTTTGGTTGTTTTTCACAAGCAGGGAACCATTCTGTCCCCTTGAGATTTTCAAAAAGTTACCTCCCTTTTGGGTTTCGCTAAATTCATTCTGTTGATCGCAGAACTGGCAAATGGTCTATTTTGTGGTATATTTCTAAAAAAAGCCAAAATTATCCAAGTTTTGTACATGTAGCAAAATTTGTGTACTTAGGAATAAATTTATTTCACAAAAATTATACTATGATTTGCCGCAATCTTTTTTCTAATCGGTAGAAAAATGTAGCTGCAAAAAGTACTAAAAATTTCCTATGTTTCAACAGCGAAATGCTAAAAAATGTGACGATCTACGGGTAAATCTTCTGCTGCAACACAGAAATTGTAAGAAATGTGAATGTTTCCAATCCCTGTTATATTAGTATCAGATGATGGTCATGGCTTTGAAAAGCTAGTGAAAATAAATATTCCAATCCTACATGTCATGTAAATATAATAATTTTATTCTGATAGGCCAAATAAAAAAATACATGTAGGTGTGATTCCGGTCACCCCTCTGAAAAAAAACAGCAATTCTGCAGTTTAATGAGCTACAAATGTATCCGAAAAACGAGAGCAGACGCACTGCTTGNAAAACGAAACTGGAAATTCGTCTATAATACTAACCCCCAAAGATTAAGACTGACCCGCCAATATAAAGAATGACCCGACAAGGTTAATAACGACCCACTTAGATTAACATACTTATCCTCTTAGGATGGATAATTTTGGAGTTTCAAATTATTAATCCTGGTGGGCCACTCTTAATTTCAGAGGGTCAATTATTAATCTTGATGGGTTAGTCTTAATGTCAGATCTTGGCGAATCAGTCTTAATCTTCGGGGGTCAGTATTATTCTCCTACTCAAGTTATTAAAAATTAATATTATGAGAAGGAGATTAATAATTTGACATCTCTAGTGGATAAATACTGACAAAAGGAAGGCCTACAGTATACAACAGTTTTTCAGCGAGTGAATTCAGCTTCGCTTCCACATAGGTTATACCTATCCTCATATTATATTTTTGATTTGACTGAAATTTTTCCATACTTGTCATGTTGTAAGGACCTAAGGGGAATAAATTCAAAATCAAAGACACCGTCTTACTAAAACCTGATCTCGGCTTATGAAAATAGGGAATACATCTCTGATCTGAGACCGAGGCAAGCACCTGCTTGTTTAAGTTGCTCGAAATTAAAATTTTGAGTGTGTTAGTTTCAATGCCTACAGTTTGTGTTTTGATGTCGTATAAGTCTTTGCAATTAAAATGGAAAATCGAAGAAATTGAATTTTTAACTTTGATTAAAATCAAGTGCCGCCATATTGTTTACACTACACATTAAAAGTGCACCATAAAATGAATGAAACTGACAATTTCTTATTCTTACCTCCAAAAACCCTGCACAAAATATGTTTAATTTATTTCATTCTGTCTTTGAATTTGAAAGGGGTCAACAGATATCATCTTAAAAGGCTACATTTTGATCAAAATCAAGTCAAATTTCACCCTTTCAGTTGCTATGCGTCAAACTGACAATGATTATCTCAAATTCAATGAAGCGCTTATCATTACGACAAGTCTAGAGAAATTGTTCATGCGGTTACTCTCTTGACTTGCCTTCATAACAGACTGGGGAAATAGTTGGGTACACAACAAACACATATTTAAGCTCAAAGGCGCTACGACGTAAGCCATACATATATTTACTAGCATCACTGCTGGTGACCCTTAGTCTAACTACCATATCCCTAAGATTAAAGCTGTCATAAATTGGAAATGTTACTATGAGAAAAAGGGGGTTAGCATTTGTTATTCACTTATTGTTCGAATTACCATATTTTTGATAATTATTTCATTATGAGTCATGTATTAGTCCTAAATGGTTATTGATCCCAGAGATCAGTGATTGGAGCCAGCCATATTTCATGAAAGAAGTGCCAATGAGAATCAACCTTTTTTTCTGTCTAGCATCAGGATGGCAAGCTGCCAAACCATAGCCATACAGGTTTTTATATTTTTTTTTATTTGGCCAGCCACATAGCATTTACTAATTGTTATCCACTGGGGCTTTACCATGTCGACAAGTAAAACATTAAATAAATACTATATATATTGATCTAGCGCCTATCCTTGTCATTCACTGGGACTAATCATGCTAATGGCTACGATTTTCAGATGTAACTTTTGATTTACAATGTACTCAACATAAAATTATTCTAAAAATTTTGCTGAAAAGCTGATTCATTGCATATTTACAACATTAAATTTTCATTCACACAACAATGAAATCCTAATTAAAAATGGGTAATAAATGCATGAGGGGATGTTTTCTCATGTAAAAAGGTTGTAAAATTATCAAGAAACTGCCCAATAAACAAATGACAGTTATCGATGATTAATGAGTGTCAGAACAATGAAAATCAAGAAAATTGGCTAACTTTAACTCGCTAGATTACATATTAAATTGCATCCTACTATAACGAAATTTTACCAGGATAAAGCTCTTTATACACGAGGGGTTTGCTTCGTCACACGCACAGATACTGTAACATTATCAAGGCTCCCTCTGGGTATGTTTGTCTAGTTTTATGTTGAAATAAAACCAATGGTAAGCAAAATAAATGAATCCACCATAGGGCCAACACCTCAAACAACATTCTAAGCACAAATATGCCACATAAAAACCTGCTAGTTATGTGCAGTACAGCCAGAGACTTACCGTGATAAATCACTGTGATAGACGTATCACTCTGCTTAGTGAAATGTGTATATGTTATTTCCTGTTTGATCTATAAGCATGTTTTCTTTTGCATTTAGAGTGATGCATTCTACCATTTGATATGCAAAAGAAATTATTTTGATAGATCAATCAGGAAAAAAGATATATTCATTCAAAAATTTAGTGTGATATGTCTATCACGGTGATTTATCATGGCAAGTCTCTGGCTGTACTGTAAACACTTCTGAACAGTTGAAATTCGGGGCACTGATATAGGTACATTTGTCCGGACAGTAACCTGTGTGTATTGTCTTCATGTTTTATGTACTTCATTGTAAGGGTACTCGTCTTGATAAGTTGGACTTTTTTCTAGTTTGATTTTTACTGTGAGTCTTTTTGTGTATTTATTTTTAGCCATTCACCACACATAGGGGGAGGGTTTGGATCCAAGAAAACGAGTTTGACCCCACCCCAATTTTTGCGCCTGTCCCAAGTCAGGAATATGTTGGTCATTGGCTTATCCTTGTCTTCTTATAAAATTTTAGTTTCTTGATATTTAGGTTATTGGATGTTGTTTGTTACCATTGATTTATTCACTTTTTAACCTTTTCGGGGCCATTTAGGGCTTACTATATGGTGTGAGGTTCCTCACTGTGTTGAAGACCATGTGGTGACCCCTAGATGTTTTGTTTTGGGTCGTTTTAACCTGGATATGGGATGTTGTCTCCTTGACATTTACCCCATTTCCTTTCTTTTTCATATTTACTCCATATCATTTCCTACTTATTTTAAAGATATATTGTGGTATGGATACTGAATACGTGTGATGAATCAGAATAAGATTGTAAAAATCTTCTAGAGATGTTTTCTAATCATCTATCTTCAACTGATTTTTTTTTTTAATTTAAAGTGTTAAAACATATTTCTCATATATATGAAAAGGTCAGTGCTATGAGATTTGGGATGTTGTCTCCTTGACATTTACCCCATTTCCTTTCTTTTTCATATTGTAGCATCGCTCTAATCATGCTTCATTTCTTCAAATCAACTCGTAATAAACTTTTTCTTGTCATAGCATTGGTTGTGATTTAGATCGATTGGTGGCCGTGTAGTAAAACAAGACACACATACAGCTGAACAACATGGACCCAGTTAAATCCCTGGCACCAGTAGAGTAACTGATGATACGATGATGTTAACAGTATCTGTCAACATGTCTGTACTATTTTCTGTCCATTAGTTTTTCATGCAATATGAACACATCAGCCTTCTACAGCTTTATAAATGTTTACCAGGAAGGTTATAATATCATTTAAGAGTATTTTACAACAAAAAACTTGAACTTATTAGGAGTTGACTTGAAGAAATGAAGCATGATTAGTGCAATGCCACCTATATTCCTGCCCCGAATTTCAACTGTACAAAAGTGTTTACATAACTGGCGGATTGTTATGTGGAGTATTTGTGCTAAGAATGTTGTTTGAGGTGTCGGCCCTTCAGTGGATTCATTTATTTTGCTTACCATTGGTTTTAGTTCAGCATAAAACTAGACAAACATACCCGAAGCAAGCCTTGATAATGTCACAGTATCTGTGTATTTGACGTAGCAAACCCCCCGTGTTATAGCCATATATGATTTATGCTGGAAAAGTTGTTTACAGTGCTGATAAATCTTGACTGATGTGAATATGCTCATGCAATTTTTAGATACAAATTTTGGAGTTCAAACACTAAACTTTCCCCTTTGTATTACAATTAAATTTTCAACTAAATTTAATAACAAAATATATCATGATTCGTACCAAAGTTTCAACTTTTCAATCATATAAATTTTGTACCATTAAATATTTTTGGGAAAAAAGAAAGTGAACTAAAAAATGTCAAGAAGTGTAAAATTTCGTGGTATATTTCTAAGAAAGCCAAAATTATCCAAGTTTTAGAGCAAAATTTGTGTACTTTCATATAAATTTATTTTACAAAAATTATACTATGATTTGCACCAATCTTTTTTCTGTAAAATGGTATTATTAAAATCGTTACAAAAATGTAGCTGTAAAGTGTACTAAAAATGTCTAATGTTCCAACAGACAAATGTTAAAAAATACGACAATTTACAGGTAAATCTGCAGCGACACCGAAATTGTAAGAAATGTGAATGTTTCAAATCCCTGTTATATTAGTCCCAGTCATTCAGTTCCGTAAACTTTAAGAAATGGTTGCTGTAGCTGCATGCAGTTATTGCAATATTTTTCATTTTGAAATTTTGTAATGTCCGTACCTCATATTCGGGAACTATTCGATATTGCATTCTTTAGAAAACACATTCACAGATCATCTCTGAAACGACAGTACACATACTATATTTTTACTAGGCCAGATAGTAATAAAACAAATGTAAAATTAGAAAAGAAAAATATAAAAACAGAAAACACACCCATTTCATGATTTCAACATACACAAAAATATAATTTTACTGAATAAATCTTCAAAAATGTTGTTTAGCTCTGTTGAGCGACAGTTAGGCCTATTCTGTGTTGGAATGTCATCTAAAATATGTGTTATTAGAAGTAAATAATACTTATTTTTGATGCATTTCATATAGAATTAAAACACACAGACTCCTACTGTGTCCTCTTATTTAGAAATAGACCAAAATATTTTTTTTTTTGTTTCATTTGACAGGAATACAAATTTACTTCTAAAAATAAAGTCAATGTCACACTCAGAATAAGGATTTTGCGCACAATAATTCTACGGGTAAGCGGAAAATGGCGTATTTCTCCCTCAATAATTAAAATAATATATTTATATTTAACAAATGTAGGGTTCTTCATAGGCATTTCCCTACACCTTGTAAAAAATCCAGAAAATATGAAAAAGAAAGGAAATGGGGTAAATGTCAAGGAGACAACATCTTATATCCAGGTTAAAACAACCCAAAACAAAGCATCTTAGGGGTCAATAAATGAATTTTTGTGTATTTTAGACAATTATAGAAGGAAAACATCGTTTTCAAGTTACTTTGTTACTTCATGTTTTACCTAAAATTGTGCTATTCAGACGAAATATCGGGTATAAATCTTACCTAAAATTGTGCTATTCAGATGAAATATCGGGTATAAATCTTACCTAAAATTGTGTTATGCAGACGAAATATCAGGTATAAATTTGTTATTTAGTTGTATGGTCAGTATCCTCTTACATTTTAAAGCTTAGAAAACATAAGAATATTTTGAATTATCTGAGGCTTGATTATCAGTTAAAGAAAATCAGTTTAAAATATTTATAAAAAAAAGCTGGCAATGAGAGGAGCACAAAAATGACTGTCAGGTTCTAGCATGTTGTCTAGTATCAAAATCAAATGACTTTTGTCCTGTCCATATCTTCAACTGTAATCTTCATTGTTATTGTCTCACCTGTAACAAAAGTGTATAAGACATATAAGCTTGCCAGGTATGACAGTGAATCAAGGTAAACTATATATAATGTATATCTCAAGAACTCATTTATCTGGATACATCATATTCAATCTATGACTATGAATAGCATGCATCTAATCCTACCTGACTAGCACAAAATCATGTGACCTTGATCTCTGTTTCAGAATTGAATAAACAGGTTTAATTTTTTTGTAATAAGGTCCATTTCCCAAGTAATTTGGCTTTGACCTTTACCTCAATTTTAAGGTTAATTGACCATTCATAGTATTTTTGTGAAAAGATAAGTGTCTCAAGTATTTTAAGGGATAGGTGTGATAGAGGCTTATATTTTTTGAGTAAGACATGTATTTTGGTCTACAGTTGTTAAAATAAAATGATACCATATGACATTTCACATTCTTTCATTATCTTTTACGTCTTATCTAACTTTATTTCTATGACAACCTGTAATTTGTACTGCACACAACTACTTAGGGTAGTTCCCACCGTTGATTTCTGACATTTGGTCAGATATGCAGACTCCTTTGTCTTTTATCTACATGTAAAATATTTTGTCCTTGAACAACCACTTTTCATGTTATATTCTAAAAGCAAGTACTTTAAAAGAATTTCACATGAAATTTAAAAAACTTGACAATACTCCTTCTCTCGATTTTCAAAACCGTGAAGACTTACATATTTCTATACAAAACCTACGAAAAAACTATGCTGTAATATAGAAAATTGACATTTCCTGCTTGTTCTTGCTTATTGTATCTCACAATCAAGCACATGACCCTATTACTTTTTCTCGTTTATTGTCAACTTTTCATTAAGTCCTACTAAATCAGAACACCTTTATGACATTTTCATTACCGAGTGTCCTTTCATTCTGCCTTAAATGTTTTACTTCTAAACTGTCATGGTTTAACTTATTTCAGAATGTACTCCTTTAATCCTATTGGTTATGTCAGATCAGTATTTACCTTTAAGAATGGAACACCAAGACAGCCATCTTTATGTCCTTATGCTAGAGGTACAGTAATGATAGAAAAGACTTCATTCAACAATCCAGAACATTCACTTGAAGACCTGGATGAATTTTCTCATGTTTGGTAAGTTGGGTTAATAGAAGTGATTAAATTTAAAACAAGACTATATAGTTTTAAATGTTGATAAATTTAAACACAATATTCCTTGGCATGAAAAGAAGGCTTGGATTAGTTGTGGTATTGTTGTTGTGCCCGTTTTTGAAAAGTTGGCAACTTCTTCCAAACTTTTTCTATTGCACTTACCTACTGACCAGGATGTAGGATCTCTTTGCCCCCATCCTTCCACATCCAAAATATAGTTCCTTTTAACATTGATTAACATTCTTAATTGCACCAACAAAATTCTAAGGAGTTAGGATTCTGGAAGGTGGTTCCAATTTTGGTAGATTCCCTGAAAGACCACTTTTTTTTTGGAATTCTGTACTTAAAATGTTTGTGTTTAAATTAATTTTAGATTTTAAGTCTAAGAAATTTTGCTTTTTCAAAATTTGAAATTAATTTAATTTCAAACCAGACCCTATATCAAAAATCTGAGACACGGTTTTGTTGCATTTTAATGGATCTTTCAGATAAAGCAAACAGAATTCAGCTATCTGTAAAGATGTAAAAGTTATTTTCATTTTAAAAATTTTACCTCAAAAACTCAAATTTTTGCCCAATATGGTAAATTAGACACTGATACTTACAAGGAATACTCTTTAAATGAGCATTAAGGGTCAATTAAATCATTTTCCTTTAATTTGATACCTCGTTTGTCATTGTATCTTTATTAATAACAAAGTTACAGGCTTTCAAAGTCAGGGACCGAAAATTTTCTTCAGAAGACTGTTGTGCTACCTTAAACCGGTTCTGACCTGTAAGATAAATTTTCATATTCAACGCATGTTGAATAAAGCCCTGTGCTATTTCCCACCAAGTTTATTCGGAATACAATTCTCTATGTTTATCATTTATCATAAGAGAAAAAGATTACACCACTTTATCTAGATTATTATCATATTTTATCCACTCTCGATAGTTAAATTTTAAAATTATAAAATGCTTGGCAAGCCTCGCAATAAGAATTTTACAATTTAACTATTTCTAGTGGATAAAGTATGGTAATGAACGGGATCTTGTGGTGTAATCTATATTTATACACGTTATATTGATATCTTTAACTCATGGAATATGTTTATCTTTCAGGCTGATATTTATATTCCATAAAAATAACAATACATTTACGAAAGCAAAAGTAAAGCCACCTCGACTGAATGGTAGAAAAGTTGGCGTGTTTTCAACAAGGTCCCCATATAGACCAAACCCAATAGGATTAACACTAGCTAAATTGGAGAAAGTGGAAGGTACATACATTCTAGATAAAACAGATATTTGCAATAGAAGTATTTCCAAAAATTTAGAAATTTAAAAATTTCAGGGACAAAATGACGTTTTTACAAAGTAGCTCAAATTTTCATTTCCATTAAAGGAGTAGGTGCGGTAAAGCCTTATTTGGCCTCAAAAAATAAGATTGCTTAAATTCACAATATTTTTTTTGAAATGTTCCATGGTTTTGGGTTAACAGTGAACAGGAAGATAACTCATGTATTGATGTACGATAACAGAGTTTTTCAGTGTAGAAAATAGGACAAATTGCACATTTTGTCCAAAAATGACAAATCTGACTAATTTTGACTACTTTTTCTTATGAGGAAACATAGACCACAGGCTCGTCAAGCAATCAAGCTTCTATAGAATTGTATTGTTTACCAATTTGTCATCAATGGAGTATCAAGGTAAACCCCTCTAGGCAGTACAAATTGGTATACAAAATTATTCTATAGAAGCTTGATTGCTTGATGAGCAGACAAAAGACAGGAGTTTAGAAAGACTTTTATAGGTGTGACTAGAGGAATATTGGTATGTTCATTGAAGAATTGCAAATAAAATGCATTAATCATCTGGGAAATCCACCATGGAAATGCACAAAATAGACAATCTACAAAAATGTTTATCAACTTTCATATATTTTATGACATTTAAAAGGCTAATCCAAAATCTAAAGAAAACCCTTTCCTGCCAAAATATTGATCTCTTGTATATGAAAATTTCTTACATGCAGAATGTATTATACAGCATGCTTTAATAGAAATATTACATGACCATGTAGGATTCACACTATCCATGAAATCCTGAATATCATAAAAATCAAGAAAAGCTGTATTTGAACCGGATATTTGCCAAAAGTAGATAATTTTACCCTGCATCTTCTGCTGTGTATATTCTACTAATACATAGTAACATAGGAAAAAGAAGGGAAATGGGGAATGTGTCAAATAGACAACGACCCAAAGGGGAGCAACAACAACTTAAAGCCACCATAAGATCTTCAATGAACGGTGAGGAAACCCCACACCCAACGACAGGTCGGAGTTGGCCCCTAAATATAGAGTAATCAAGCTAAGCGAAATAAACATCATCCTAGACTCCCATAGACATAAAGTGAACTAACTAGAAAACAGACAAGACACACAAAGGCTTAATAAATTTCTGACTTAGGACAGGCGCAAACCTGCTGCGGCGGGTTTAAACTAGTTTTATTGGGCCCAAACCTTCCCCCTAGCCAATGTGATAAATAAAAAACAATAGTACAACAATAAAATTTAGTTAGCAACAGGACTGAGTCAATTGTGAAAAATTAAACTGAAAGAACTAAATATACAGATATAAACATGATATCACAAAAGACTACTAGCAATTAACTGACATGCCAGCTCCAGACCCATTACCAAATGTCAAATAAAATTATGTACCCTCAGTATACAGCTTCCACCAAGATCCCTTCCAGTGAGGAGTTTAGCATAATGATTTCATGCATATACCAGAATACATAAACAGAAAAAAACACACAAAGGCTTAATACATTTCCTGACTTGGGACAGGCACAAACTGGCTGTGGCGGGTTTAAACTAGTTTTATTGGGCCCAAACCTTCCCCCTATAGCCAATGTGATAAATAAAAAAACAATCGTAACAACAGTAAAATTCAGTTGGCAACAGGACTGAGTCAATTGTGAGACATGAAACTGAGAGAACTAAATATACGGACATAAACATGAAATCACAAGAGACTACTAGCAGTTAACTGACATGCCAGCTCCAGACCCATTACCAACTGACAAATTAAGTTATGTACCCTCAGTATACAGCTTCCATCAAGATCCCTTCCTGTGAGGAGTTTAGCATAATGATTTCATGTATATACCAGAATACACAACCTGTGTCCATGCAATACTGATTTTAGAAATTTAGAATGTGTTTAGTTAAAATGCAAAGACCCTATCAAAAAATCAATGTTAATACCAAAGAAGGCCATACGTAATGACTTGACGACAATATCGTAATTATAACCCTTATGAATTAGACGATTTAAAGGTTTTATAAGTTTGTTAGGCGAGTTTAAGTATTTTTTACTCTTATGTAAAACATTACCGTAAAATAAGGGATGTGAAATTCCAGTCTTGATTAGATGTTTACAGGTTGCATTGTATTTATGTATATCTGAAACATAACTAAAAGTGTTGTGATGTCAAATTCCAATCAATCAATCATACTTTATACTGTACATGAGAGAGATACAAAGATAGCTACTAGGGAAAAGTCAACAAGACACAATGCTTTTAACAGAAAATAAAAATAACTACAAAAAGAGATCACATCCGTGTACATTGAGCATAAACTAACACCACAATGTGATCTCCTACAAGTCCCACATATTAAAGAATCATAATTATGGCAAATTGTCAAAGCATTAGAGAGTAAAATTCCTTCATTTACAGGATTAAGCATAAGATTGAAACACAGATTTGATTCTCATTCTTCATTATATCTTGTTCTCTGCAACTGAGAGATCTGCGAATAAACACAAGATAAACATACATGTTTCATAACATTGAAAATTTATGTATACACTGGAAACATTTAAATCTGATGCACTCTGTGAGCATAAAAACATATTGGATTACTCAGGATGTTGGGAGAAGTAAGGTTTAGAAAGCATTAAAGGTTGTCTTATGGACCAAAAATATTATGTCACATTTGACAGGATGTTAGAATACTCAGGCTTTGGATTAGACAGGTTTCATTCTATTAAATAACTGGTATATTTAATAATATCTAAATTTGTTATCTTATTTTTTTAGGTTCAACTATACATCTTAGTGGTATAGACCTACTAGATGGAACTCCTATTCTAGACATCAAGCCATATATTCCTTCCTACGATGTGCCAAATCAAACTAAGATGGAACATCAATACAAGATGGAGGATAGTACTGATAGAGCACCAAATGGAATTGGAATATCAGATTTACAAGAAATAAATTCAGAAAATGACAGATTTGATTTTGATGCAAGACAAGATCTGAGCTCAGAAACTGTTGGTTCAAGACATTCTGATAATCAGCTGAATTTTAATTTTTCTCAATCAAGTAATAGTCATATTCATAATAGGCAAATGGAAAAAAGTACAATTACAGAGGAGTTAGACCATCCAAAACAGAAAGAAATTGAAACATGTGAGAGTTGTCATACTTCTCAATCACATGAGCCTGATTCATGTGACATTTCTAGTTATGCCACTGAAACAGTTGATTCAACTACTCAAAGATTTTGTAACGATATAAACAATGAAATAGATGTAAATAAAATTGAAAATAAAGACACAAAAACAGCTGATTGGATAAAATCTCCTCCTGTTGAAAAATTAGAAGTCAGATTTACAAATTATGCAAGTGAACAATTGTGCAATTTTTCGTCTTTGTCTTCAGTTGAAGACTTTCGACTTAAATATCTTAAATCTTCTGAAGAAGTTTGCCAGGCCATAAAAGATATTCTGTGTCAGGATCCACGGTCTACATACCGTCGTAAACATTGCATTGACAATTTGTATTATTTTGTTGTTGATATTGTCCATGTAACAGCATGGTTTAATGGTCTAGTAGCTGAAGTTGTAAGACTACAACCTGTCAGTATTGTAGAACATTGTAAATAATTATTTATTAATAAAATAATCATTTGATTCCTTATTTCAGACATTTATAGAGTGTGGCATATTGGACGATTGTGTTCAAGCAGTCTTTGCCTTTTTCTTGATAATAAATAGATATTAAGAGAGAATTGAGAGTTAAATGTCAGTGAAATGAAAACCCTTTTACAAACATACAAACAGTGGAATTCAATTACAATGAGGATCACCACACAGCATTGAATAATGAACACAAATCAACACTTTAGGGAATTTATCGAAAAAAATAACAGAAAATGCCTACAATGGCTGGACATTACAAACACATGCCACAATCCATAAAGAAATTGCACAAGAACATCACAAACAGTAGACAATACATATGCAAATGAATACCGAAGCAAAAATGTGGAAAGGGTAAATTCCAAAATAGAAAATCCAAAATCAAGACAATTACATTGTAATATCAAACACCAATTGAGACAGCATGACAAAGACAAAACAAATAAAAAAGAATGAACAAGAACGCCACAAAATTAAAGCAAGAGCAGTGTGAACCCTACAATAACTTGTGGTATCATCAGGTATTCCGAGGTATATCAAGGGTAAGCATGATATGCTCCACAGTTGGTACTCTTCACACTGCCAGTGAAAAGTCGGGTTTTGTCACAAAAAGCCAGCAGTAGTGTTAAAACTGTTTAAGTGGTACTAAAACCTCCACTTTCTATCTTGCTTTCCTATAATATATATTAAAAAGTGTATGGATAAAACCCAACACATGTAAACTGCCAACTCCAAAACCACTATCCTGAAAAAGAAAAGAATGAGACAAAATTTTAATTTAGAACGATGGGTCAAGGAGTGCTCATTGCTTATCTGCTGGGTAGCTCAAAGAGTCTAGTCTATTGTTAAAGAATGAGAAATCAAACTAAAAACTTCCTGAAGGGTTTGGTTAAGAACACTGCAATTTTACTCAATTTGTAGCAATCGAGTAATTCAGCTCTTTTCCTGACTATTAACACACTGTCAGCAAACTCAGTTTGAAGCAATGAAGTCATGTGATAGTTCACTGATTCTTAACAAACTGCCAGTAAACTTAGTTTGAAGCATTTGATGGTTCACCGACTTCTGACACTCGGCCAGTAAACTCAGTTTGTAGGAATGAATTCATCTGACTGCTGACAATCTGCCTATAAACACTGTAGAAGTCGTTTGACTGTTTACTGACTGCTGACACACTACCAGTAGACACATCTTGTGGCAATGAAGTCATTCGACTGTTTACTGACTGCTGACACACTGCCAGGAGACACAGTTTGTAGCAATGAAGTTATTCGACCGTTTACTGACTGCTGACACTCTGCCAGTAGACACAGTTTGTGGCAATGAAGTCATTTGACCGATTACTGACTGCTGACACATTGCCAGTAGACACAGTTTGTAGCGATGAAGTTATTTGACTGTTTCCTGACTGCTGACACATTGCCAGTAGACACAGTTTGTAGCGATGAAGTTATTTGACTGTTACTGACTGCTGACACACTGCCAGTAGACACAGTTTGTAGCATTGAAGTCGTTTGACTGTTTACTGACTGCTTAAAACAGTTTGTTTGCATGAAGTCATTTGACTGTTTACTGACTGCTGACACACTGCCAGTAGACACAGTTTGTAGCATTGAAGTCATTTGACTGTTTACTGACTCAAAGTAAACTCAGTTTGAAGCAATGAAGTCATTTTACTGTTCACCGACTGCTTACACACTGCCAGTAAACTCAGTTTGAAGCAAAGAAGTCATTTAACTGCTCACTGACTGCTGATACTGCCATTAAAGACCAAGTCACATTAATTACTACTGTCTTTTTTTTAGTCCACCTAGCTATGCCAGGGTGAGCTTTTGCCATCACTTAGCGTCCGTCATCCTGGAACCAAATTTAGACACAATAGTCCTTGTTTGGTCTCCTTTAAAAATTGTATCTGACAGGTCCGTACCTCATCCAAGATGGCCGTCAGCGGGGAACATAGTTTTAACATTGGACCCTATGGGAAAACTCACTCAAAGATCTTCTTCTCAGAAACCATCAGCCCAATTATAACCAAACTTAGTCACAATGGTCCTTAAATGGTCCCTTCCAAAAAAAAGTATCCCGCATATCCGTACCTCGTTCAAGATGGCCGCCAGCGGGGAACATAGTTTTAACATTGGACCCTAGGAAAAGACATTCAAAGATCTTCTTCTCAGAAATTACTAGTCCAATTTGAACCAAACTTAGTCACAATGGTCTTGAGATGGTTTCTTCCAAAAAAGGTATCCGACAGGTCCGTACCTCATCCAAGATGACCGGCAGCAGGGAACATAGTTTTAACATTGGACCCTATGGAAAAAACTTCAAATATCTTCTTCTCAGAATCTACCAATCCAAGAGAACCAAACTAAGTCACAATGGTCCCTAGATGGTTTTTCCAAAAAAAGTATCCAACAAGTCCATACCTCATCCTAGATGGTCGTTAGCGGGGAACAGTTTTAACATTGAACCCCATGGAAAATACATTCGAAGATCTATTTCTCAGACACTACTAGGTCAATTAAAACAAAACTTAGCCACAAGGGTCCTTAGATGGTCCCATTTAAAAAAGGTATCCAACAGGTCCGTACCTCATCCAAGATGGTCGCCAGCGGGGAACATAGTTTAAACATTGGACCCTATGGGAAAAGATATTCAAAGATCTTTTCATCAGAAACTACTAGAAAAAAGAAGGGAAACGGGGAATGTGTCAAAGAGACAACGACCCAAAGGGGAGTAATAACAACTCAAAGCCACCATAAGATCTTCAATGAACGGTGAGAAAACCCCACATCCAACGGCAGGTCGGAGTCGGCTCCTGAACAAAGTGCAATCACATCCAGCGAAATAAACATCATCCTAGACTCCTATAGACATAAAGTAAACTAACTAGAAAAAGGACAAGACACATTAAGGCATAATAAATTCCTGACTTGGGACAGGCGCAAACCTGCTGCGGCGGGGTTAAACTAGTTTTATTGGATCCAAACCTTCCCCCTACAGCCAATGTGATCAATCAAAAAAAAAATCGTAACAACAGTAAAATTCAGTTGGCAACAGGACTGAGTCAATTGTGAAAAATGAAACTGAAAGAACTAAATATACGGACAAAAACGTGAAATCACAAGAGACTACTAACAGTTAACTGACATGCCAGCTCCAGACCCATCACCAACTGACAAAGTAAGTTATGTACCCTCAGTACACAGCTTCCACCAAGACCCCTTCCTGTGAGAAGTTTAGAATAATGATTTCATGTATATACCGGAATACATAACCCGTGTCCATGCAATACAGATTTTAGAAATTTAGAATGTGTTTAGGCAAAATAAAAAAATATATTAGCTTCTCAGGCACCTGCCTCATCTCTTTTCTGAGAGCTAATTTTCCTTTTTTATTTAAGTTTCAAATAAAAAAAAAGCAAAATCACCTGCCTCATTACTTTTTGGGCATATCAGCAATGTAAAAAGATGCCTCATCATGATTTTACACCAATAAAAATAAAAATCTTCTGCCTCCCTGCCTCATCATTTTTTCTGAAAAATGGCCTGAGAATCTGATCATTAATTTTGTATGGCCTTAGTTAAATTGCAAAGACCCTATCAAAAAATCAATGTTTATACCAAAGAAGGCCATACGTAATGACTTGACGACAATACCGTAATTATAACCCTTATGAATTAGACGATTTAAAGGTTTTATAAGTTTGTTAGGCGAGTTTAAGTATTTTTTTTACTCTTATGTAAAACATTACCGTAAAATAAGGGATGTGAAATACCAGCCTTGATTAGATGTTTACAGGTTGCATTGTATTTATGAACTAAGTCTTTATATCGATGATAAAATTTAGTAAAGGTTTTAACTAGTTTGTGATAACGAAAACCCTGTTATGAAAAGATTCCGTTCATTAAAATCGCAAACGTTATTACATACTCGAGCAAATCCAACAAGTTGAGATATGTAAACACCATATGATGGCGCTAATGGAACATCGCCATCCAGAAATGGATAATTAACTATGGGAAAAGAAAAACCATCCCTTTTATCATAAATTTTAGTATCTAATTTACCATTCGTTATATCAAAATTGATGTCTAAGAACGGACAATGATGATTATCAGAATTGGCTTTATTCAAAGTAAGTTCTTTAGGGTAGACGTCCTTATAATACGTATTGAAGTCGTCATTATTTAAAGTTAAAATACCATCCAAATATCGGAAAGTGTTGTTAAACTTTTTCAATTAAATGCTGATGTTGGTCATAAACTGAGATTCGTAGCAGTACAAAAAGAGGTCCGCTATAAGTGGTGCACAATTGGTACCCATAGGAATTCCTATGACCTGGCGATAAATACAGTTACCGAAACGAATGAATATATTGTCAAGTAAAAATTCAAGTGCTGAAATCATATCAAAACAAGTCCAATTAGTTGAATTCTTTTGTTTTGTATTACTAAAATGTGTTTTAAAGGAATTAGCCTAATTTTAACCAAACTTGGTCACAATGGTCCTTAGATGTTCCCATTCAAAAAATGTATACAGCATGTCCGTACCTCATCCAAGATGGCCGCTAGCGGGGAACATAATTTTAAAAATGAACCCTTTGGAAAATACATTCAAAGATCTTCTCAGAAACTACTAGTCCAATTTAAGCCAAACTTAGCCATAATTGTCCCTAGAAGGTCCCATCCAAAAAATGTACCCAACAGGTCCGTACCTCATCCAAGATTGCTGCCAGCGGGGAACATAGTTTAAACATTGGACCCTATGAATTTTGAGAGGAACCTCTGTCCAAATTTTTATTTGAATTGTGGTCTGATATGGGTCGTAATGGATAGAGCTCCTATTTACCATAGAAACCAAACCAGAAAACTGAAATTAAAAAAAAAAAAGTATTCTGCTAGACATTTTTTTATGATTTCAGCACTATGTAACTAGATAACAAGGGGAACCCCTGCCCATTTATTATTATTACATGTAATTTTTCTGTAAAAGGGGGACTGAATGTTTATATTTCAGGAATATGTATTACATGTACCTTAAATTATAAGGAGAATTCCTGCCCAATTTTTTTAATGGTGTTCTGTTATTGGTTGTAATTGATGGTTGAGCTTTCGGTTGCCATAGGAACCAAGCAAGAAAAGTAAAATTTTCGAAAAAAAAGTATTCTGCTAAATTTTATGTTTTGTTTTCAGAAATATGTAAACACTCAAACCGGTGCTAGGGACCATCTTGAACTTGCTATGAGGTATGAACAAATCTCATTGTTGAAGGCCTCATCGTGACTTCAAGATGAAGAACAACAATAAAAGCGTTGTTCCTTTGCTTGTTTTACTATGCATTTGTAGAGACTTTGTCTCATGTGCATTTACTCCATTACCTTTCATTCACAATTTGTTAATAAGGAGAACCCTTGCCCAAATATTTTTTGTAATGTTTTGATTTTGGCCATATTAATACCTAAATTATAAAGACACCAAATTCGTTTGAAATGTGGTTTGAAATGGGTCGAAATAAATAACACATTCAAATTCATGTAAAGATCCTTTCTGAAACTTGTCCAATTAAAAAACAATGGTACATTGATAGTACCTTCCAATAAAGTGTCCGGGTGCACGGATCACACCTCACTCAATATGGCCGCCAGCATTAGGATAGTTTATACTGGATTCCATTAAAAGAATTAAGTCTCTGAAACCACTAATCCAATTGGAACTAAACTTGATCACAAAACACATGCAAAAGTCCTCTTGTAGCCCCTTTCAACTTTGCATTTGGCATGTCTTCATCCAATCCAAGGTGTCCTCCAGCAGGAAACATAGTTTAAAATTGGACCCTATTGGAAATGCCTTTTTTTGTCAGCCATGGTCCAGGTGAGCGACACAGGCTCTTGAGAGCCTCTTGTTTTAATTTCTTGTTTCTCTGATATCAATATATACTTGTAAATGGGCGATATGAACTGAATACTACCTTTTCTCAGGTAAAGTTATTTCTGAGCAAACCCCCAAAGTACTCTTAGCTATGAAGAGCAATATTTATTATATTAATATTCCTGGCAGAGCCGAATATTTGATTACTTATGAATTGAAGTTTCGTGATTTTGGTAATTTGTATATGCATGAATATAAAATTAATATATATCAAAAAGATTAAACATGCAAAAAAGATGCTTCTTAAAAATATTTTAGCCTTCCTACCTGCATCTTTTACCCTTTGGTAGGGGAACAGCAGACAAACATACTTTTATGCTTGACCTCAGTGGTTTTCATTTTTAGCTCATCTGGCCTAAAAAGCCATGTGAAGTATTGCCATCACTTGGGGGTGTATCAGAGTTCATCACCCATCTGTTGTAAATTTGTTCAAAAAACTTCTCGTCTAAAACTAATGAGCCAATCTTAACCAAACTTGGCCTGAATCATTTAGAGGTTATCTAGATTCAAAATTATTTTTGATTAGTCTTAGAACCAAACAACATGGCTGCCATTATTTAAAATAGCAAATGGGGTAAATTGCTAGTTTTTAGCAAAGAATTCAAAAACAGTTACAGATATCAAAAATCTGACATAGATCAGCATGACAAGACCAACCTAACATGCGGTTTTGAGTTATTGCCTTTTTTTATCAAAAAAGAACAAAAAGAGGTTAACTTTAAATTGTAAGAAAAGATCTACCCACCTGGAAATTTTGAGCAAACTGAATACACATAGTAGTTATTATAACAGTTAACTGTTAGTAGTCTCT
>MJUU01063689.1:51032-61843 GCA_002080025.1 Modiolus philippinarum | reverse complement strand
ATGTTACTTGACTATACTATCTGTAACGGTTTAAAACTTATATCTGAAGAACCATTTTCCGAAACGCGTCAAGAGCAATACCTCTTTAGGGAGTCATCAGAGAGTTTCGGTCCCAATGAAACAAATGTAGTCCTTGACATGCTGAACATTTTTGCTGATAAACTTTTTCAACTATCTTTTATAGTTTCTGAGTTTATCCCCTAAAAAGGTCAAAGGTCACCGATGACCTTCAACCTGGAACTCAAATTGGGGGTCTTTTCTTACTGATCACTTTAAACATATATGTTTACTATATTATCTGTAAGCGTAAAGTTATTCGCAAAAAAAAACGTTTTGCGGAAATGCGTCAAGGGCTATTGCAATGTAATGTTTTAAAAATTTTTTTATCGTTTTCGAGATATCGCGATAACAAAATTTCACATGGCGGCCATTTTGAAAATGGCGGACGAAAAAAAAATTCACCTCGGATTTGTTATCAGGACCATAAAAGCTACCTGGAAACCAAATTTGGTGGAAATCCGATAACTTTGAGAAATTTCATATTTAGGGGTCCAAAACGCGTAACCGGGGTCCCGACCCAAAAAAAATTTTTTGCATGATAAATCATCCTGAGGATGAATGCAACATTTTCCCCACCTCAGATTTTTTATATCGGTTACGGTTTCTGAGTCTAACCGATAACAATGTAAACCGTGTTTGGGGAGATAACTCTGTCACTAAAAATAGCGCAATATGCTCGCTTCGGTGTTGAGGTCCCGCAGCAATGCTGACTTATCCCACTAAGTAACATATAAATATGTCATGTAGTTTTGAGGCTTCGCGCGGCGGAAGAAAAATAAAAATAATCGGAAGAATTACAGTTAGGTCTTTCACATGTGGTGAAAGACCTTAATAATAATAATAAGAAGAAATACAGAAAGGTCTTTCCCATGGAATGAAGGTACAGTATAAAATTGCCTTATCATTTTTTCCACAACATTTTCATTTATCTGGAAATCGTCAAGTCCAGAAATTCTAACTTAAGTCGTTGTATTCTTTGAAAAACCGTTAACATCATTTCAAATGTATATTTTGCTGATCAACGGATTTTTTTAGATTAAATGCAGGTGTACTGTGTTAAAAGCAAAATTATATAAAATAAAAGCCTCAAAAGCATGAAGTATGATTTTTGCCGAAATTGCAATAAACTTTTTATGTTGGCTAAAACGGTCTTGCAATTATTGCAAAAATGCAACTATTTGTAATATTGGTGAAAAAAGCAATGATAACATTCAAACACAATCGAATATTCGTAATAGGTCATGCGCCACCGGCGGATCAAGGCTTCGAAAAGGGGAGTTCCAGTCGATTTTTTTACCTAAATTCTGCACGAAATATAAATTATTTCCAGAAGAAAGGGGTTCCAACCTCTGGAACCCTCCCTGATGATCTGGCAATGCGCGCTTAATTGTTTAAATGCGAGAGCTATTCCGTGTATTTGTTTCATTCATTTGCTGTGTTCTGTGATTAATAAACCGCAATTATCATAAAATTCTAACCGACTAAATTTTAATCGACGAAAACATTTTACCGGGCGAATAATTAATCTAAACACTGTGACATAAGTGTTTTATATTTAGTGCAATAAATGTACTGTTTGGCGAGAAACAACTAACTTAAAATTGTCAATTTGAAGGTAATGAAAGTCTGAAAAATTAGCATTGCTTTTGTTCTTTGCATGCATGCGTGAATACAACCGAATGAGCATTGTCACCGGAAAAAAAAACTAGAACTGGACGTGTAAATAATGGAGAAACGCATTGCAGTACCAAGTCGATACACTTATTTTCACAATTTAAAGTACCAGTATTCATGAAGGACTCCTACTAAGATGCTGTTTGTGCAACTCTCTTTATTCGTATCGACGTCGGCAAACGTGATCCTTGACGTTATGAAAAACTAGCATTTTTCTGCAAAAGTTCGTATCTTTGAATGCATGTATAGAAAAATCAAGCATGGTGACCTACCAAAGTTTTTATATTTTTAAAATGCTCAGAACTTCTGCAGTATTGTGTTAGTTTTAGTAAAAACTGTAGGACGTATAACTATTTTTAAAACAACATTTTTCTGATTTTTAGCAGTCAATAGCAATAATTGAAAGGATATGGAGTGAATGTACATGTGACAAAAACGCACATGATATATATTCAATATAAATTTTGGTCAAACTGGACGAATTTCAAGCTGCGGGGTAACGAAAACAAGCATGGGTACCCCATTTTTTCTTTTTATATTTCAATGTATCTGAAGCTTAGCAATCATCATGCAGTAAATCAGAATTTTGTAGGACATCGTAAATTACTTTGACTTGACTTTAAATGTATATTTCACAAATTTTCGTTTTTGTGTATTGTTCCTTTACTATTCATTTTAGGTATATTTATTGTTTATAGTTTATTTATTTATTCATTTTTGTCTGTTGGTATGTTTTTATATCTCTTTATCTTTTATTTATTATTTTTTTATGTTTTAAGAACCCGTTTATTCTTCCTTTTCAATGCCCTTTCGCTAATCTTATTGTCATTTTGTTGTTTAAAGCCTTATTTGTAGATTTTTTATGTATGAGTATTTTTTTTTGATTGCTTCAAGCCTATTTGTCCTTCACATTCATTCTAAGTTTTGTAGCGTATTCCCTGTTTTTTTTTTTTTTACTTCCGAATATTCTTATTTAATCATAGTTTGCATGATATTTACCTTTGTTCATTTACAGTAATTGTACTTATATTCGCGGTGACTTTTTTTCGCGATGTTTCCTTTCTAGCCAAGTTTGCGTGTATTTGATTTCACGGAATTGAGTGCTTTTCTTATATCTTTAATGTTCAATTATTACATTCGCGTGTACTTATTTTCGCGGAAAATTTCTGACCGCAAAATTCGTGAAAATAAGTACACCGCGAAAATAAGTACAATTACAGTATAAGCTACCTTTTATGGTTTTTGTATAGATTTTCATTAAGTCAGCATCAAACTCTAATCTCCTCGTGCAATTAACAAACACCTGGGGCTTATCTGTACAGGTGAGCGTCCTGAAAAGTATGTAGGATTATACCGCGCTGTTGTAACTACATCAATTCCATGTTATTTGACACAGACTTCCTCAAATCCGAAGTAATAGCATTTTTTCTGCGCATATTCTATGTTAAAAATTATCCTCGATAGCCGCCTATTTTTAATTAATATTAATTTATATTTTATTAATATTAATGTATTGATTATTCTTTTATATTTATGGTTAGATTATATGAAGTTTTAGTATTGCGGACACCGGTACAATTTACAATGGAGAAAAAAATGCCCTTTCCTTTATATTTATGGTTTAACTATATGAATCTAAAGTATTGCGGACACCGGTATAATATAAAATAGAGAAAAGGTGCACTTTATTTTACATTTATGGTTAAATTATATGCAGTTTTAGTATTGCGGACACCAGTATAATATAAAATAGAGAAAGAGTGCCCTTTCTTTTATATTAATGTTTAAAATATATGAAGTTTTAGTATTGCGGACACCGGTATAATATAAAATGGAGAAAAAGTGCCCTTTCTTTTATTTTTATGGTTAAATTATGTGAAGTTTAAGTATTGCGGACACCACTTTAATATTAAATAGAGAAAAGTACCTTTTATATTTATGGTAAAATTATATGAAGTTTTAGTACTGCAGACACCAGTCTAATATATAAAATAGAGAAAAAGTACCCTTTATATATATATATGGTAAATTTATGATGTTTTTGTATTGCAGACACCGGTCTCATATAAAATAGAGAAAAAGTGCCCTTCGTGTCATATTTATGGTGAAATGATATGAAGTTTTAGTATTGCATAAACAGGTATAAAATAAAATAAAGAAAAAGTTGCCGGACACCGATATAAAAAAAAAGAGAAAAAGTGCCCTTTCTTTTATATAAATGATTAAATTATATGAAGAATTGCGGACACCGGCATAATACAAAATGGGGAAAAAGTGCCCTCTCTTTTATATTTATGGTTAAATTATATGAAGGTTTAGTAATGCAGACACCAGTATAGTATAGAATAGAGAAAAAGTGCCCTTTCTTATATATTTATGGTTAAATTATAGAAAGTTTCAGTATTGTGTAAATGTAATTTAAAAGTAGTGTATCTTTTCTTAGATGTTTGTGGCCGATTTTGCAGCATCTTTCATTACAAATATCAGGATTTTTTACGTATCTTTAATTATTTACGTTTTCCTGGGACTAATATTAGTCCCAGCATATTTACATTTTTAATTTTAATTTTATCCATTATTTTTTTATATAAATTTTTAGTTTTTGCCGACCCTTTTCTGATAATGTTACGGCAAAAGAGGATAGCGTTCCCGGGAGAAGGTTGTAAATGATGAATGAAAGGATATTGAGTAAATGAACATAAGACAAAGTCTCTATAAACACTGTTGTCATAACTGTTGTTTCATATGAATTACCGACTTTTTTCTTTCGTCAAAATTAACAGTGATTTTATGTTTATATATCGCATTGTAAATGTACTGTGAAATTTTAAGACTCTCGACTTTTATTGCACGCTCATATTTTTCATTTCCAGTTCGTTTCATAAAAATATATAAGATTATTTGAACGACACGATGCACATTACACGGTACTCGGTACACGATTGAGAACTTTCTGTATCATTCATCGTGTGAATCGTGCGCGTTCATCGTGTGCGTGTGGTAGGGAATGATGAACGTTTCCATCGCTGTATAACAATATTAAGGTATTATGCATGTAAACAGTAAAACACTTAAAACAAGTTAGGTTCCAATTGGTTGGATAGAAAAGATCTTTGAATAAATTTCCTATTTGGTCTCTATGTAAAACTATGTTCCCCGTTGGCGGCCACCTTGGATGAGGTACAACCACAGAAAAATCACAAACTTAAAAGGGGCCACCTGAGGACTATTATGACCAAGTTCAGTGGTTTCTTTGAATGCATTTCCCATAGGTTCCCATGTTATACTATGTTCCGTGCTGGCGACCATCTTGGATGAGTTGCGAACTTGCTAGACAGATGTAAAAATTATAGTCAACACTTTTGCATTTCACATTCAACCGCTATCTCAAACAGTCTTTGAAATAAAAATCGTGAAATTCAAAGAAAAATGTGTAATAACTCCTATGTGGGCCGTCAGATTTTCTTCTAAACTGCAGGACATATAGATCATACTGTGCTGACCGTTTAAGTAATTTAATCCTCACTTCTTTCTTCTACCATTTCAATATATAAGATTGAATGTAAACCCCAAAAACTAAAATTTTCAAGGATTTTGTTACTGTCTAGAGAAATTATTATGGAGAATGCACTGCCATCTTTTGTAAAAATCCAAACACAAGGGTCATACTGGACTGCACAGAGGCTTTTGTTTAGAAGACATCTGCATTACAAGCAACGATTCATACAATCATCAAGAGGGTTGCTCAAGATTGAACTGTCATATTCGCTTTCTTTCTTTATGTAGGTGCTGCTTCAGAAAGATTCGTTGTAAATGATTTTGGAGAAATATTCGTTGAAAATGATTGGGGAGTAATAAAGTTACAACATCGAGGGGATAACGCAATGGTAGATCGAGGCTTTGACATTTCTGATGACTTGAGTAAATATGGTGGAAGATCGATCATTTCACCTTTTCGCTGTGGACATCAGTTTTAGCAAGTCACGTTGAGGAGACATGTCGAATAGCAGAGGTGCATTCATTATGATAGAGCAATTAAGAGATTCATTATGATAGAGCAATCAAGAGAATAAAGATTTTCGATTCTCAATGGGATAATGCCAACCAACATGGTTGCTGATGGTATTTTCAAATCGTGTGCATATATCTGACAAATTGCAGTCCGAAATCATCGAGTGCTAATAAAAAGACAAGTGTTTTCTCATAACTCCATACTAAAATGTATGTATTGCATTGGATGTGTGTGTTGTTTTTTACTTTAACTTCAATACTTTGTGATATAAAATTAGGACATATGCTTTATATTTTTAAGGTAGTTTGAGTGTCTAAAAATTAGCATCCTTTCTGCACATCTAAGCAAAAATTCAATAAGTCAATGAGAATGTTGCCAAAATGGTCTTTTATACCTTTAATACAATAATTCAAATAAAAAATGAATAATAAGTATCAAGTTTTTCGAATAATATTATATATTTGCCATTTATTCAAAAAGTTTTATCAAAGGGTGATAATTCTATACTGAAATACCATAGAATAGGTCAAATTTTATAATTTATGGGTTTTTTTTTATTTTGTGGTCCCAAATTACTTTAATAAAGTTATCTCCCCTTTCTTTAAAAAAACTGACAAATTCTTCATGTTTCATGAAATAACTTTTTAAAATATCTTTTTTTTATGTTTTTAAATTGAATTTCTATATCGTACCAATAAATATAAAAAGTTTGGAAAAAAATTGTATGTCTGCTTATAGAAAAAAAAATATGCCCTTAAATTGTGGTATATGGCTATTTCCCATATAATTCTATTGTAAAAACACCAAATGTGACAAATCTTTAGAACTCTGTAACTTTTTTAACATATCCGTGACCCCCAAACTTTTTTGCATCTTTTTATAGCATATTACTTGAAGTTTCATTCGTCAAATTTTAAAAAAGTTCTTATGTCATAAACCAAGACACCCCAACTACCTTAAGATACAGAGAAGTGTACTGCACAACAAGAGACATACCATTATAAATCACTATGATATACGTTATTCTCTAAATTTTAAATAGATAAATATTTTTTCTTTGTCTATCATTTTGCATTTATCAGAAAAAACAGATATTTCGCTAAGAAGATTGATATGAATATCACAGTGGTGATTTATCACGGCATGTCTCTTTCTGTACTGTAGTACTAGTACATGTATGTGAGAAAGAAAGATTGATATGAATATCACAGTGGTGATTTATCACGGCATGTCTCTTTCTGTACTGTAGTACTAGTACATGTATGTGAGAAAGAAACTGTTGATCAAAAAAGAAAATTTCAAAAAAATTACAAAATCTTAAACGCAATTACACAACAACATCAAATAAGTGGGCTCAGAAAATAAAGAAAAAAGGAGACACACATTCAGATTATCAACATGGACCTAATAACCATCGAAGGCATCAGGTGCATTGTTAGAGCAAACATCCCCCGTTTCTTTAAGACATCCATGGTAGAACAGCCAACATAGCAACAGAATAAAAGAAACTTTACATTCAAGCTCACATACAATGTACATATGTACTGGCTGCCTACATTCACAAAATTTGTGGAATAAAATACTGAAAAATATGCACATCTTCATATCATAGATGAAACCTTCGGATGGTGCTAAACAACAATCAATCCATTATATTAAAAAAAACATCATGGCAATTAATTTGTCCAAAGAAAACACGGACTTCTTTTTAAATAAGCATGTTAGGCATGTCGTACTAAAAATATGTCCATGTAAAAAGTATCTAATTCAGCAACGACATTTTCCCTTAGGCAAATGTCTATATTGGTACATAACACAACATAGTACCTGTGATTTTCTGAAATTGCCATATGTCCCTTCATCTGAGTATAGTATGCATGTCGTCTGTTTAATGACAACATATTGTCCTCATTCACTTTAAAACATTGAAGCTGCCGCGCAGACTGCAAAATATCAAAGCCCCGTGTTGAAGATGGGGTTTTTCAACTCGAACATGTGCTCGACTCCATCAAATATTGCAATCGTATCTACCGAAGCACCAAGATAAGGTTTACCGGAGTGGATAATGAATCAACTTCTTTATAAATGAATGTTAACAAAATGTTTGATTTTCATGTAAAGCGACAGTTTCCTCTGGATCCCGACCGAACTGTATAGCGTCTGTAGTTTGCATTTGTTACATGACAAACATGCCACAAGTTTTGAGGGTCAGTTTTTTCGTTAAGCATTGCGATGAAAATTGGAGGCTGTTAATCTGTGCAATCTTGCCTTATGCCAGACAGATAAATTTGATTGTTCCTTTGAATCACTTTCAAGTGAAGCTGCATCTTTAGCATTCAAGTTTAAACTGTTAGTAAATCCTTTTCCTTAGTCATGTCTTTGTTGCAAGCTAAGGGAATGTTGCTGTTGGCTGATTTGCATTATCAGTATCCTGGTGGTCTGCATTTCTCATTTCCTGTTTATTATATTTCATGAAACCACATGTTGGATTTGCAGATTATAGGTCTCATACTAATTAACCTCATGAATCTCTGTTGAAAGTGCGGTCTCTTTGATATAAAGGCCCTAGAGATGTCTAACTCTGGCGTGTAAACTCACACGAAATTACGAAATTCATAACTTTTCAAATTTTTTGTCTAATTGATCTGTATGGAAACAACCATTTAGGTACAGATCAAAGACCATTTCTCATTAGAGAGTAATAATTTCCTGAGAAATGTCGTGAAAAGATGGGTACATCAATAAAAAAAAATGGTACATATATCCCCAATAAAAAAAAATGCTTTTTTTAGTTGAATTAATAGCGGTAAAATATAAGCCACACAGTTCATGTAAAACAGATACCCTGGAAGTTTGCGATTAAAATCCGATTTGCTGTGCATGAATTGTTGATAAATGAATTTGATCAACGTACGAGCTATTGTTGACTCGGTGAACTAAAAAAAAAATCAGTATAAGTGTTCAAATTTAAGGTGCACATCTAGATTACGTGAGCAGTATATCTTGAGAGTTTAGTTTCAATTTGACTTGCACTTTTAACGGAGTTGTGTATAAACAAAATAACATTAGACAATGCAAATAAATTAAATTTTAGGATACGGATTTATATAAGATCATGTGTCTTGTTTCCGAATCCTCTCAATTCAAAGGGTACATGTGCCCCCAACTGCAAAAAGCAGTGGGCATGCTGATATGAAAAAAAGAACTTTTTTTAAATTTTATGATGATCAGTACCATATAATTACATTTCATGAATATTCATTTGAATTCCGTCAATTTGATAGGTGAATATCGCTCACTTGGCATATTAATGTGAAGTTGCAATTCCCATGAAACACATTTGATCATATGACCACATGGCGGAAGAATTAGTAAAAAAAAAGAATCCCATTGTACATGATCTTTTTAATAAATTTGTTTTTTATGATTTTGTTTTAAAATGTAATTATAAGAATTGAATGCATTATTTTGAAGTTTCATATGGATTATGAAAGTGTTGACCGGGCGCACATTTTCAACATGATGT
Organism: Modiolus philippinarum; assembly: GCA_002080025.1. NCBI lineage: Eukaryota > Metazoa > Mollusca > Bivalvia > Mytilida > Modiolidae > Modiolus > Modiolus philippinarum. Next base: position 52,571 of record MJUU01063689.1, on the reverse strand, counting down.
GCTTCCGCGCTTCGTTAAAAATGTGCTTCGGTCAACACTTTCATAGCCCAATGAAACTTCAAAATAATGCATTCAATTCTGAAATAAGACTGTAATACTGATCTGTAATAGTGATATTTATACACTGCGTTAACATCCATATCAAAAGCAAACTGTGATATACTTCTTTTATTGGTAAGTAACGAACTTTCAAAAAAATAGAAATAAGTTTAAATTTCAATTTCATTATGGTTAAAAATTTATTTTACTTATAACATGGCCAATTTATTGGTACTGATATTTTTCACTGTAGATAAAAAGGAAAGGCATATTAAGTTACCTTCACTATCTGTAGATATAACATCTTAAATAACAAAATACCGAAGTTACTTGTTAATTTATTTTCAGCATATGCGCATTTCGGTAACTTATGCCTCATCAGTGCAGATTAAACCAAATCATTTGGAAGTCCATTAAACGAAAAACGTGTGAAAGCTGATAGAGAACAAATAACCAAAAGGATCTCAAAAGGAAAGTAAAAAATTTTTCCTCGTGTCAAAATTATTGTGTTATACTAATGATATATGCATGATTCATTTAACTGATCTTGATATTGAATAAACTTTCATCAGTGTTAAGTTGAAGGCATTCTACTTTTACCTTACTTAACCTTTAATTCCTGGAGGTGGGGGGGGGGGGGNGGTCACTCAGCTGCTTTCATCTGAGTTTTGGGAGCTTCCGAAATTGACCACTAGCCATATTTCTCATGTCCAAAGTAATTAAATACACATGTTTCTCTCTCCACCGTCAACTCAACCCTCTTATCGTAGCTTCCAGCTGCGAGATGGAGAATCGCTTCATCCCCTCCTAGGAACTCACTGTTCCGGTTGATTGGCGGAGTGTCCTGTCCATGGGCTTGGCTGTCTCCTACATGAAGTGTCGTTGACAGGGCCTGGAGCAAAAGTTCCCTGTCGCTGAGAATTTGACACCCAATGGCCAAATTGGTTTTGATATAATAAAAAATATTATTGATTTATCAGTTGTTATTTAACAGCAAACTCTCAGAGGTTATATGTGCTTTGTTTCCGTATTCATGTCGTATTTCCAGGTACGTTATATCTTTCGAGAATGAATACTGAAGTAGCAAGTAATACGGAATGAGTAATTGTTCAGGACATAATGGATATTTATCATTGTAAGTCTCAAGATAAGTTATGTGGCAAATGTTATCTTTTGTGTCACGCCGTCAAAGAAAATTGCTAACCTTTAACATATGTTTAAGTCGTCTTATAGCAAAGTACATCGGAGAGTCACTTAAAATGAAATTTAAGGATTGAAACAATTGTTGCCAGTTCTTTTAATCAAATAGGAAAGTGTAATCAACCGCGTCTTATTTTGAGATATCTGCCCTCTAAGTTTATAGAAATTAAAACAACACCTAACACTTTTACATAATATATCAAAATGTATCTATAATGTAGTATTTTTTTTCTTACCTATCAGAAATTATATTTGTAATAAACCTGAATTTTTAGCTTTTTAATTCATGATTTGAAATAA
>MJUU01063689.1:30147-41343 GCA_002080025.1 Modiolus philippinarum | reverse complement strand
TGTTTAAGTTTTTTCTTTGGTCTGTTTAACATCAACTACCTGTGCTAGCCTATTGATATTTGGTATGCAGTTGCATTAGCATCAGTACAGCTCAGTTTCAGTGGCGTTTTATGTCTATGCCCCCGCAGTCATGCTCCACATGCTTAGAAATTTTGAATTGCTTTTTTTTCAAATGTTTAAGTTTTTTCCTGTGTCTGTTTAGCATCAACCACTCATAGTAGCTCACTGATATTTGGTATGCAATGGCATTAGCATCATTGCAGCTAAGTTTCAGTGGCCTTTTATGTCTATACCCCAGCAGTCATGCTCCACTGACTTTGAAATTTTACACTGTTTATCAAATGTTTAAGTTTTTTTTCTTGTGTCCGTTTAAGATCAACCACTCATAGTAGCCCATTGATCTTTGTTATGTAGTTCATTATCATGATTGTGATCAGTGATTATTTTGGTATCATGGCTGCTGCTAAAGATCAATGTGCAGATTCATGCGATGCATGGGAAAGGCGAGACATATTCTGTGTTAACAGTTTATTATTATTTCATTTCACTCGATCGACATTTTATTTTTAATTTATGTATTAGTTAGAAGTTAGTGTTAAAATATTGTGATAAAAACATATCAAAACTGTGGTGTAAATTACTTTTGAAGCGTAAAAATTCTATACAAGTTTATAAAAATTATAATCTATGGAAAGACCAGTTTCATCTATTGACAGTTATGATTTTTCTATGCTTTATACAACCCTTCCGCATAAATTGATGAAATCCAAATTTGGACAACTTATTTAATGGTCTTTCACATTGTTTTGGGTCTATAGTTTATTTGCTGTTACAAAAAGCAAGGATTATTCTCCAATATTACTTACAACAACCATTGCTCCTGGACATGTCATGATATGATCAAGGAACTGAATCTCTTGTTAGCAACATAATATTCGTTTATCAAAACAACGGCAGAAGAATACCGAAGGAACAAAGCACAAGATTACACAATTCAAAGTCCAGAGACAAGGCAAAAGCAAGAACACCAAAAGACGGAAGACCAAAGACACCACATGCCCACAAAACACACGAACATTACATATACAACACAAAAAACTAAAGCACTAACAGTGTGAACTCTCAATAAACAAGAGTGACATCAGGTGCCCCGGAAGGATAAGCATGTCCTGCTCTGTGCACAGCACCCGTCACACTGTCAGTGGGTCAATCCAGGGTAAAGTCAAAACCGGTAATGTCAAATCAGGGAAGACGCGAATCTAGCTGAAAATGTCAACAGGTCATTGGAATCCCCATGGGTACTAATTGTGCATCTCTCATTGCAGATCCTTTTCTGTGTTGTTACGAACGGCACTCCATGAAAAAACTACAAAATGGAACAGTACTAAACAGTGATTAACTTATTTTAATGATAACATCAGGTACATTGACGATACCTTACTATTTACAATCCCCAGTTTATAGATTTACCCACAAGAACTGAAACTTAATAAAGCAAGCAATGATTCTAAATACTGCCCTTTTCTGGATCTAAGTATCATTATTGACTCTAGTAAATTAAAAACTAAAATTTATAAAAACGGGGATGATTTTGATTTCACTATTACTAATTTCCCTTTTCTTGACGGCGGCGTTCCTCTTGCGGCATCCTACGGGGTTTAAATATCTCAACCTCTATGATTCGCTCGCGTTTGTTCTACCCTTGACAATTTTAATACGCTTAACCATACTCTTACATCCAAACTTTTAAAGGTTACAGATTTCATTAATTATTGAATACTTTCCAGAAGTTTTACAGAAGGTATGATCATTTGATATCTAAATATGATGTAAGTGACAGACAGCTCATTCTTAAGGGCATTTCTCATCCTCGATTTTATTGAAATGTTGTTAAAGAATGCCAGAAACTGTAAAAATAAATCCAGAAAACTGGGACGTAACTTACATTCTTACATAATAGCGGGTATCGACGGGATATTCTACACAAATCTGTTAAACTGGCTTAAACTGTTAAACCAGTGACCTGAAGATTTTACACATACACTGGTCTTTCGCTGCAACTCCCGATGTTTGCTTTAATACATGACGACTCTTTACCAAACCCTCCTGGAAGTGTTGAGTTTGATTTTTCTTCTGTAGTGCGACAGTGTTTTGCCAGCAGACTAGATTCCTTTAGCTAGCCGACTGTTTAGCGGAGAGCGCTCTTTGGTCAATCTTTCTAAATAACCTGAATGGCGTTTAAGCCATTTTCCCCTTCAGTTCTTCGAATTCAAGATAGTGGTCATATAGTTAGTAATCTACCTCTATTGGGTTTTATTCGTATGTTTATTATACTATAGGGAAACTGGATAGAGAAAAGGGAGGCCTGAGTACCCATAAACCGGTAAAACCCTACCGCTGGCTTTTGCTAGTGTCGGTTCCAAGTCCTGTTATCCCAGAGTTCCTATCGTTATTTACTTTTGTCTCTTGTCTTTCATTTGCATTTTCCACGTACGGTTCGCTTGTGAATTATGACATGTGATTGTAGTTTTCGACCATTGTTGTGTTGGTATACTGTTACCTTTCGTGTGTAATTTGTGTTTGTAAAGTAAGATTATTTTTAAAATGCTTTTCCATATCATTTTTCTCTATGACGCCAGTAACCAGTTTCTTTCAAAATTTCGGCGTTCATCTTTTTTTTAATTATAAGCACGCCAATCAGGTTGTTGCTCTGTTTAATCCATTTTCCCTGAATCGGAAAAAAACATTGCAAGTCCAGTTAGAATAAAATTACTACTGTAGTATTTTGTTTTGTAAAATACAAAAATACCCAAGCTGGACAGCAAACACCGCCATGCCGCACACGCCTCCAAAGGAGTTATCTATCATCAACGGCATAAAAGAATCTAATTATATGGAAAGTCATAAATCGAAAAAAAGTCAAAGAAAATACTTTTTACCCATAAAATCGAAAAAGAAAGCGAAATCCAGTATCAAGAACATCCTTCGAGTACAATATACGAGAATGAAGCCTCAGTAGTTCTAGGGGTTAGAATTTTGATAAAAACGAATTGCTATAAAACGGAAGTATAATTTTCATGTCAGATATTTTCATTACTTTCATTTTTTTAATAAATACTGTATTTCTAATATGACTTTCTTCTTTGCCTATGGAAACAAAGCTATGTTCTAATTCCAACGATATTTTTTAGCACATGCGTATATTTTATTTTACAAAAGGACATTCTTAATGTACAGTTTCACATTTTATTCACTCAATATTCCTGTGTAAATAAAGTTTTAATTAATAAATCACCCAAAATCTGCATCAAATAATGACAATAATAGAAATTTACAACATTTACTGAATTTAAGACTAGGAACTGAAATTGACATAACCGTAACCTACAATACATCGGCAAATAAATACCGAAGCAAGAACGAGGAAAGGGGAAATTCCAAAATCATAAATCCAACATCACGGTAATTCACAGCAACACGAATTCAGACAGTATGACAAAGACAAAACAAACAAACAAAAATAAACAAAAACGCCAATAAACTAAAGCACTAGCAGTGTGATCCCCTATAAATACTGAGGATCATCAGGTGCTCCGGAAGGGTAAGCATGATCTGCTCCACGCGTGGCACCCGTCACACTGCCAGTGAAAAGTCAGATTTTGTCACAGTCGGTGTTAGTCAGTCCGGTAACAAACTCTGGATCTACCCAAAGATATCTGTTCTCATTTTTGAAACGGAAACATTGTAATGGTCTGTCAAATCGTAGTGACGACCGTACAACTTCTGACGTGTCTATTGCAATAGTGACTGAACATACCCTACAACGAATATCACGGTTGTTGTAATGAAATCTTATCAATGTTGAATATCATGCTCTACAATTTAGATATAAAAATTTTGATTTTTAATATTAATAAAATTATGAATATGAGTTTTATTCCTTTTTCTTTCTTTTTTGGCTTCAAATATAATAAAACTAAGCAGTCATTTAAATCAGAAATACAACCAGCTCACATATATACCCGCTTTGATTTTAAAATATCCGTATTATATATTTTTATAACAGACTATTTGAATTAATTCATTAGCTTTATGTGTAACTTGTATTAATAAAATAACGAATATATATATATATGTGTGTGTGTGTGTGTGTGTGTGTGTGTGTGTGTGTGCAGTTTTCCGACATATTTTAATTATAGTGTCAAACTCAATTTTGCCCTCTTAGAGCCGCTTCGAATATTCAGAACGCCTGATAGATATATTAGAATCGAAAAAGATTATTGCAGTTGGGCTCTATGCGAATTAGAACATGTTCAGACCTTATATTAATCTTCATTTTATACCTCGCTATCGCTCGGTATAAAATATTGACAAATATAAGGTCTGCCCATGTTCTAATTCGCAGAGAGCCCGCTTGCAATATTCTATTTCTTCAGTGATAACATCCTGAATGCACTATATGTGCATTTCGTAGGCAATGTATCGCCACTAAAGCTAAAGATAAAAAATGGAAATTAAGTTTCAAAAGGTTGTTGTATAGCATTGAATTTGATCAAACACAAGTCATTTAAAAAATCTTTTAGACATTAACTCTAAAATACACCAATTAGTTTGTTTTTGTGTCAAAGATAATTTTAACAAAGCATTTTTCATCAGTTTATACTGAAACAAGTCGAAATAGGAATTATCATCATCTTTGCTTCAAAGACACGTGTTTGGAAATAAATAAATGTTTATAGCAATACGATTGTCATGTATTGCTGTACAAAATTGTTTCTACATAAGAATGACTTAGAATAAATTGGGAAACTGTTCTCTACAGTCAGTGGCCAAAAGTATTTGCGCATAGGATTTTTTTGCAATATATTTCATGTAAAATCACTTTTTTTTCAAAAAATTATTGTTGCGTCAATTCTAATTATATTTTATATGATTAAAATCCTACCTTTCGAAAATGGAATAATATTAATTTCATAAAAAGCAATGAATGTATATCGGTTTTATTGTATATATGGTATTTTCAGTTGAGGATTATGCAACGTTTTAACTTTGGTTAGAGACAGAAGCTCGTGCGTGTTGAAGCATAAATTTAGAAATTGAATTTTCAGTACTGATCGACTTTGACTATATAACAGCCCCTTAAAAAGATAAATAGGAAAAAGAGATTTGAACATTGTTTGCCTTTATTTCAGAACGTCATGAAAGACTTGTGTATTTTTGATTTGAAGGAGCCATGTAAATTAGGAGAGGTATGTGTAAGGCTGGACAACAATGAAAGAAAATGCGTGGATGATCGTAAGTACTATATTTTCTATTAAGCATTCATGCCATATAAATTTTTGCAATTTTAAGAGAACATACCTTAAACATGATGTCTTTTTGTTTGCTCTCACTTTCCGGTTATTTGGAATTTTACAATATCTAAATTTTTGTAAATTTTGTTTTAAACTAAGGAGTATCTCCCTCATGCAAAGCTCTGTCCTTAGCTAATTTTGGCTTTACATTTAGATCATATTGGTTATTTGTTCTCTATCAGTTTTTAAATATCTTTGAGTTTCTGGTCTTCCAAACGTTGAGATTTTATCTGCACTGAAGAGACATAAGTTGTCGAAATGTGCATATGCAGAAAGTAAATTCACAGTAACTTCGGTATTTAGTTATTTCAGTTTCGGATTTAGGAAAATTTTCATATGCCGGTCGATTAGGGAAATTATATAATGTTCGCATACTTTTATTTTTATATGCACTTGTGCATTGAATTTGTTAGAGAAAAAAAGTTTAAATCTCATGTTTTTACACGACCGCAAAAAATTAGGTCGTATTATGGTACGGTGCTGTACACATTTTGTTTTTGGTCAATAACTTAAGTACTTTTAGAACAATATTTCTTTGCATAACAGAAAGACTAGAAAGACTAGATAGGTTTTGGTTATTGTTTCCGCCCGTTCCCGCCCGTTTTTCTTTTTTTAAGAGGGCAAAAAAGAGCCAAAGTGGGCGTTTTCATAAATTGGGCGGTGGAATATGTATTTATTGGATTTTTATGCGTGCTCTTGAAGAAACTTTCCTGTAGTATGTCAATGAATTTCACTTCACATGTACTATTTATGGGATAAATGGGGCCAAAAATGGGCAGCTCTCATTTTTTAGTTTAAGTCAAAATTTGGTGCATTTTTTGTCATTGATTCCTCATGAAAAATAAAAAGCTCTTAACCAAGAGATTTTTATAGCGTGTTACCCTTTGCAGATATGAGGCGGCTAAAGTTGCCAAAGTTCCAAATATGAAGTTTAACTAAAAAATTACTTTATTGGATTTCATGTGGATTTTTTTTTTCGGTCTCCTGGTGTTGTAGGCTTTTGGTATTATGTCAACGAGCTTGGTATAGCTTTTCCCGTTTCCGAGCTATCAGGGGATACAAGATCCAAACTTGCCATTCTTTGAAATATGTTTAATATTTTTTTTAAATGGTTTTTAACATGATTTTTTTGCAAGCTTTCAGTAGTATACTAGCTAATTTGGTATAACTCTTATCATTACCAAGCTATATGGGGCCAAAGGGGCCAAAATTGCAATTTTTCTGAATTAGTCAAATTGTTTTATTTTCATCGGATTTTGATGGCATTTTTTTCTTCAGACTCTTGTTGTAAGCTTCCGGTATTATTTCCAATGGATTTGGCGCACCTCTTGCTGTTTTCCATCTATAAGGGGTTGTATGTGCCAAAATTGTAATTTGTCAAACTTGTTAAATTTTCAATGGTCGACATGCAGCGGTGGTATTATGCTGGGCTCGGCGTAGCCCTTTATTAAAACAATGATGTATTTCTAAACAACAAAAATATGCAAGAGATATTTCTCCCTAAAATTTAAATATTGGTTTGTTTAAAGCTGATGGTAATCATATATTTATATATATGTGTGTGTTACTTTCAAACAAATTTTGCCTGTTTTTACGCCTGTCCCCAGTCAGTATATCTGTCTATAGTCCAAAAGACAACTCTCCTTATTTGGTTTCCAGGCACCCGAACCGGTTTTCAGTGGCTTCGTCTACTGAGACGGCGGATGCGTCCTTAGGTCTCATGTAACCGTTTAGCTTCAATTTTTCTCATGTGTCTGTTTTTCAAAGATTCACATCTTGTTTGCAGAGTTTTACTGAAAAAGTGTGAAATGACAGATATGTAAACCTATACCTCTTTGGAATCCTTGGAACAATTACTTTAAATTACATAGACATCTGAGTCATTCTGACAATATATATCTGCTTTATGTTTCCATGGAAACATTTGCAAAAGTTGAAAAAATTACCCTAAAATGTGCAAAAATTTGCAAAAATGGTGCCAAAACACAAGTCCCCTCTCAACGTATACGTTATGAACCAGCATATCCACTATGATAGCCTGAAAGGCCTTCACAAACAGTTTGGATTTAGCAATAAAAAAGTATATCATTAAGGATAACTTTTCGAAATAAAATACATCGAACACTTACATCCATTTTCCCACCATGTGTACAACATGCTATTTATATCGTCCATGCAGTGTGTCATGTGACCAAAACAAACAGCTAATAAACTACTGTAAGGAATAAATTCACTTTTGATTGATTTGTTTCTTACATGTACTATCATTCTCACAAAATAGAATAAAATTGTTCAAATAAATCCACCATTACAACGATGACATCTGATCAACCATATCATAAGCATGCACAAATTTTTGACGCACTCTTTAACCCAGCATTTGAGGCACTGAAAAGGGTATCTGAGACCTTAAGATGGTAACTTTTTTCTCCGCATATACCAAAACAGGAATTATACTTATTCTTCATGCAAAAAGAAACAAAATGGTGTCTCATTTGCCACAATAGCATAAAAAATGACAATTTAATAGCAATAAGCAATAGCTGTAATTTTTATGCATGGGAGATAACTGTGAAAACCTTGGAGTTTCTGTCATTGCAATGTGGGCCTCTTGTTTCAAAGTGATGATTTAACCATTCTAATTATGTTTAGCATTCTGAAAACAATATATTTCATTATTTTGGCCTTGTGAATTCAACATCTAAGCAAATAAGGTAAAGTTTATGTCAAAATTATCCTATCTTATTCAATAGAAAGCAAATACAGGCATATCAAAACTGCACCTCAAGTCAGCATATTTTGTCGACAAACTTTTTCCCGTTTACAACCCTATTCAGTCGGATCATTGTAAATTTTTGTTTAATTTCATTATTTTCCTGTTTTAANTCAGTAGTATACTAGCTAATTTGGTATAACTCTTATCATTACCAAGCTATATGGGGCCAAAGGGGCCAAAATTGCAATTTTTCTGAATTAGTCAAATTGTTTTATTTTCATCGGATTTTGATGGCATTTTTTTCTTCAGACTCTTGTTGTAAGCTTCCGGTATTATTTCCAATGGATTTGGCGCACCTCTTGCTGTTTTCCATCTATAAGGGGTTGTATGTGCCAAAATTGTAATTTGTCAAACTTGTTAAATTTTCAATGGTCGACATGCAGCGGTGGTATTATGCTGCGCTCGGCGTAGCCCTTTATTAAAACAATGATGTATTTCTAAACAACAAAAATATGCAAGAGATATTTCTCCCTAAAATTTAAATATTGGTTTGTTTAAAGCTGATGGTAATCATATTTATATATATATATATGTGTGTTACTTTCAAACAAATTTTGCCTGTTTTTACGCCTGTCCCCAGTCAGTATATCTGTCTATAGTCCAAAAGACAATTCTCCTTATTTGGTTTCCAGGCACCCGAATCGGTTTTCAGTGGCTTCGTCTACTCAGACGGCGGGTGCGTCCTTAGTTAATGTTTAGGGAATGCAATGTCTATGCGGGCATTCACGTCATAATACGGAAAGCCTGACGGTTACCATTGTAGCAAAACTGTGTGGAGAAACGCTACGCTCCATGCAGTATAAAGACCCAATCTACATTTTTCGAAGGAGAGCAGACACACTGGGTGTCGTACAAGAGGCTAAAATTCCTGCCCCTACCCATTTATCCCCTTTTTCCAGTGATAATTGAATCTTGTTGCCTCGGTTGTTCCTTCCACTTTTATTAGTCCCCTACCGGCGAAGCCGAAGGGTACTTGAGGTTTGCACTCCGTCAATCAGTCACACTCAGTTTTCCGGACCCTTTTCCCCATACTATAAGAGATATTCATCTAATATTTGGTATGTAAGTCTACCACCATGAGTTTGAGTTCGAGTTTGGTTCAGGATCATTGATTTTGGATGGAGTTATTGGCCTTTGACTTAGAATATTTTGGAAAATTATAGGTTTTCCAGGCCTTTTTTCTAAACCGTAACAGATATGAAGCTAATAATTGCCATGTGAGTCTACCACTATGAGTTACAGATCAAGTTCGAGTTTGGTTCCGGTCCATTGATTTTGGACGGAGTTATGGGCCTTGGGCTCAGTAAACTTTTTTTCTTTAACTATTTTTGCTGGTATAACAAAGAATTATTCCACCGGTAAGGGACTTCTGTATTGCCTTGCAATACGATCCACACTTGTTTCTTTCTTCTTTTACTTACATTGTGTTGTACTCGTCCTGATAAAGCTGAAATATTTCTTACTGGACATTAAACTCAAACTAATCAATCAATCAACCCTATTATGTTTGTTGGATTTCAATGACCCATTTTCCATAAAGCTGTACAATATATAAAAAAAGATATAATGAAAAGAGATCATTAGTCTATAAGATATTTTCATTTAGTCTGTCCATTAGTGTTAGTGCAACACATCATATATGATTTGGTGGGTTTCACTGAGACTTTACCCAATGTTTTAACACCATTTAAAGATTTGCATGCTGGAAAACAGTTAGTCAATCGTTATCAAGAGAGAAAATTGGACTTTATATAAGACTGCACATCATATTACGATTTTCATGACGGAAAATGGTCACAGTTAGGCAAAGTCAAACGGGATTATTCTATTAGATGATAGTCTATCTGTCTATAGCTTTTAGTGCGATATAGATGATAGACTTTATTGAAAGTTTACCAGTAGTAGTACCAAACCTGAAGATGTGCTCGATGGAAAATAATTATCGTACAATTGAGGTAATTTGGCTGAAGAAATGTTTATGGGTCGTTATTCACCATTCTAGTAAGCATAACTCCTCATATACAGTTTATTTATTAAGTTTACGCATAACAGTAAAATATATGAGGATACAGAGGTCAGGATAATTGTGTTACTCTGTTTGTGACTTTGTTGCGTATTTCTACAATTAATTCGGTATTTCGTTATCTATTGGCACTGGACCGATGCCTCTGCTGGTGGACTATTAGTCCCCGAGGGTATTCACCAACCAAGTAGCCAGTACATCGGTGCTGGCCTAAAACCGATTTTATTTGGAAACTTGCAACATGTATATTTTAGAAAATTTTGTTTAAAACTAAGGAGGTTCTCCCCTCTTGAATAGCTCTGTACTTAGCTGACTTTGGCTTTCACATTAAGATGTTCTCTAGCAGTTTTTACACATATTTCGGTTTATAGACTTCCAACTGTTTTGATTTTTTCTGCGCTGAAGAGACATAAGTTGTCGAAATGCGCATATGCAGAAAGAAAATTTACAGTTACTTCGGTATTTTGTTTTTTATCACCATTGGGCCGATGCCACTACTGGTTGACTATTAGTCACCGAGGTTATTCACCAACCCTGTAGCCAGTACTTCGGTGCTGGACCGAAAACAAAATTTACAGTTCAAGATGATTAACAATAATAAAAGCGTTGTGCAATTGCTTGGTTTTACCATACACTTGTAGAAATTTCGTCTCATGTGCATTTACTCCAGATATCTTTCATTGTCTTTATAAATTTATGATAATTACATCTTAAAAACTCAATCAATCAATTTTTAAGAAAAACTGGATGTCATAAACAAACCATTCTTCGGTATTTTGATATCAAATGCTTTTTTTATCTCGAAGCCTATCAACAGCTCTAAAAGATGATCTTCGTGCTTCCTATAAAATATAGTGCATAATTTTCTTTCAAAATCGTATACATTGTGTTTTTAAGTTATATTTCTTCATTTTCTTGAGTTGAATACGGTGTTGTTATATTTAATTGAAAACAATATGCATGTTTGTCAAATTACTCGTTTTTTTATGTTGCGTCTCGGATCAACAAACCTGTCGCGCAGTAATTTGTCAAAGATGAAAATA
>MJUU01063689.1:0-18655 GCA_002080025.1 Modiolus philippinarum | reverse complement strand
AGATTTACTATTCCAATTTAAGGAAAGCAACCTATCTTAAGAGCTATGATGAAAGCGTCTGCATGTTTACATTTTTTCAATATTATTCGTATTGAATCCGGGCCAATCGTAGAAGAGCAGGACAATTTATCGTAGAAAATCATGTCCTCGCAGGACGACGTTACCTACTGTGATTGGGCTTAAATTGTAAACCAAATCAGGTATGGAGTTTTACACGAGGAAGATTCTCCTTAGTTAGAATACATCACAGATTTAGATTTTGCAATATTTTTATTAAATAGGTTTTCGGGCAGCATCGAAGAATTTTGGCGGAGAATCTTTTCATCAAAAATATTTATTCCTAGTCTAATTTTTTTGAAAATCAACATGCTTGAAATTACTTCAAGATGAAGACCAACAAAATAAGCGTTGAGGTTACAATAAACCAAATACTTTATAATGTTATTTCCGTATGGGGATTCCCCTTTTCAACAAAATTCTAAAAATAGATGTAGGTTAATTTTATGCTCGGGTGCCCAGAAAATGAAAACTACATATAAAGACCTTTATTTTATTAAAATGAAAAATAGGGGTTCCCATGGCTTTTCTGGGTTTAATTTGAGGCTCAAAAGAGGTGATATTCAAAAAACGAAAATTTTCAAATCCCCACCTTAGGCATAAAAATATCACATATGATGGTCAGGGGTAGAATAACGAAAATCAAATTGTAATATTTCAACTGACTATACATTATTCAGTTTTATTTTTAAATACTTCATTTCATTATCAACCAATCGTAGATGATCTATTGCTTTATTCTGAATGAAATGTTGTGTTCAAAAGCTAGATGCGTTCCGAAGGCAATTATTTGGTTTATTGTAACCTTGAGACTTTGCTCGGTATTACTATGTATTTGTAGAGACTGTCTAATATGCATTTACGACATATCCTTTTGTTTCAATTCAAGAAAAATAAGCAAACATCGGCAAACGAATACCGAAGCAAGAACGAAGAAAGATAAGATATTTCTCTTGATTATATAAGCTTTGAAAAAAAGAAAGTTTTTTTTTCATGCAACAATTCTGGATTAGAATGTTTCCCTTCTTAAGATTTTCATTTCGAAGCATACTAAAATTTAGTACATTACTATTCAAATTCAATTAAAAATCTGGGCCAGTTGTTTTTGTTTCTGTTGTATTAGCCCATGTAAAAACTTTTTTCATACGAATAAAGAAAAGGTCAGGTTAAATTGGCGCACAATTTGTTCCCATAGGAATCCTCATTTTTTGTTGAAAAACGCGGCCTCCAAATTCAACAAAAGTGTTGTCGATAAAAAATTTAAGCATCTTTATCACGTCATTTTCACTGTATGTCTTGTTTGATTCAGTATGGTTCTTGACAAGTAACAAAATACCGAAGCAACTGTTTATTTATTTTCTGCTTATATTTTATCTTTTCCTATAACAAATAAGAGTACCTGCGTTGTCCATTTTTGGTACAGAAGATTAAAAGATTAAGTTTTCAATTACTTCTTCTGTCCATTCAAAGACATTGACAATGTTATAATTGTGAAACAGTTAAAATGCTCTACAGGGGAAAAGTTTTTGAGCTATTTGCAATGTACTGTTAGTCATGAATAAAAGTTGACGAAATTCCAGTCACCCTTTTTCTCAAATCGTAACTATCTTGTTTAAGGCTCTGGCACACAAGACATCTGTTTGACAGGTCACCCAAAGAAATATAATGTCAAGCATGAGCTTAGTTAATCTTGGTAGTTATAGAAATGTATGTTTATTGTTAGAAAATGGTTACTTGAACTAAAACAAATCTCGGAAATGTTAATGTTCTACGTATATGCTTAATTTTGAATACCCCCCTCCCAGTACATCATATATTACTGTTCACGTACCCCAAATGTTGTAGGTCATTTTGGAGCACCTGATACCTCAGTTTTTATAGGAGTTCACACTGCTAGTGCATTAGTTTTGTGCCGTTCTTGTTCCATTTGTTCATTTGTTTTGTCTTTGTCATACTGTCTCAATTCGTGTTGCTGTGAATTGTCGTGATTTTGGATTTATGATTTCAAAATTTCCCCTTTCCTCTTTGTTGCTTCGGGATTCGTTTGCCGATGTATTTGATATAAAAAGAAGAACCCATCAATATATTCGTAAAGGAGATGTAGGTTTAATTTTATTTAGTCTATACTTTGAAGGGGTCATTTTACTGCATAAAGCGTGGCGTTTTTCCACACAGATTGGCTAAAATAGTTCGCGGTCAGGTTTTCCGTATAATGACCTGGTTACCACGCATAGACAGAGCATTCCCCTGTCCACCAACTGGGGACCTACAGTAGGAATAATATTTATGATAATTGAAGTTTCTAAAAAAAAAATTCAAAAGATATGTATACAGTGCCAATGTCTATATTTCGTCTTTTTGTCGGATATCTTATTACTTTGTCAGTCAATTTTATGTTTGTTGCATAAGGGTGTAAATTGTTCGATATTTATCAACATATTTCGCTCCAACCAGTGCTCCCGACACCTGAATCGGTTTTCAGGGGCTCCGGCAACAGAGCTGCCGGGCGCGTCCCCAGTAGGTGGATAGAGGAATGCTTTGTCTATGCGCGGTAATCAGGTCATAATACGGAAAGCCTGACTGCGAACTATTGTAGCCAAACTGTGTGGACTAACGCCACGCTCCCTACAGTAAAAAGACCCCTTCTATATTGTCTAAAGAGAGAAAAGTCACTGGGACTCGTACAGAAGGCTAAATTTCCTGCCCCGACCCATTTTTCCCTTTTCCAGTTGCAATGAAAACCCTTTGTCCACGTTTTCCCTTCCAGCTTTGTTTCTTTCTTCTCTTACTTATATTGTTTTAAGTGGATTAACTTGTTCTCGTGCTGATACAGCTGAAATATTGCTCACTGGATCAATCATTCAATCAAACCTGTGCTTTAGCCGCCTAATATGAGGTTTAAGCACAGATCATTGTTTAGGACTCACGGTTACTTCAAGACATGCAGAATAACTATACAATTGTTGTTCCATTGATTGTACTTACCATGTATTTGTAGAGACCCTGTCTCGTGTGCATGGACTTGATATCTTTCATTTTGTATTT
This sequence comes from Modiolus philippinarum, assembly GCA_002080025.1. NCBI lineage: Eukaryota > Metazoa > Mollusca > Bivalvia > Mytilida > Modiolidae > Modiolus > Modiolus philippinarum. The sequence goes on along the minus strand of MJUU01063689.1, from coordinate 15,553 downwards.
ATACGTTCTTTAACAGGCAACAAGAACATACACATACTTACTTCTCAAAGAAATTATGAGCTAAGAGTGGATATAGAAGATTTAAATAACGATACAGCTTATGCTTCATATGCAACATTTAAGCTTGGTTCAACTTCAGAATCGTACACACTCACGGTCAGTGGTTATAGTGGCACTGCAGGTATGTGCTTATGCAATTGATAATGTAACATTAAGTTTATTATACAAACTTCGAAAAAGTCAGTTCCATGAAGTATGTAGTGCATAAAATGAAACAGAAAAATAAACAAAAAGAAACAGCATGAAAACAATAAAACATCGAATACATTGACAAACGAACACCGAAGCACAAATCCAAAAACACGGCAAATTTGTTTGATTCATTAATTTTAATTAACACAAATCATTTAATTGTTCACAAATTAGAATTTTGTGATCGTAGGTAACAGGCAAAAACAAATAAAAATTGATATATTTCGAATAATAACATAAGGAAAACTTCCTAGCAAATAAGAGACATATATCTGTCTTTCTTTGATTAAATTAAATGCTTTTATTCTATGAGAAAAAATACAGTTCTGACAACGATTGTCTAACATCTATTGTGGAAACACAGATCTATATACGAAACTAAATTATGAGCATAATAATGCTTGCATCGCAAACATCAAATTCTTGGCCCTTTAACAACCCCAGCTTAATCATTTTTATAACTTTAGCGCTTAACAACGTTCAAGATATGCACAATAATTCGACACAAATGGTGGCGAAAGCCGATAAAATGCAATATAGCCACATTTTAAAAAATATATTCTTGCAAATCTTTGTCGAAATGATCATATGGAGAAACTAAATTTACAGCAACTTTGGGGTTGTATTATAAACACTGTGCCGATACCTTTGCTCAGCTGTCGAAATGGCCGAATGCAGCATCTAAATTTACAGTACCTTCGGAATTGTATTGTTTCAATACAGGACTTGTACAGTAAAGTGTGATATGTTTTTTTAAGGATTGCAATGGTTTCACTATTAACGAAATTCTAGAAAACACAGAACTCGAAATTCTAGTCGCAGTTGAAATACTAAGGAAAAGCATTTGGCTTTCCTATTTTGTAAAAATTAAACCATTTTTCTGGCCATCTGTATATATAATGATATTACCCATATCTCCCGATTTTTCTTGCCAGGTTTTCCTACAATAAACTCGATGAGTGCCCTGTGATCGTTTATATGTTGTATTGTCTATTCGGCCCTTTGTCGGGCAGCGGATGGCGGGGTTTGTAAGAGAACTTTAACCGATATGTTATGTTTGTTGACGACCCCGCATCCATGACAAAAGTGATACATGGATATAGCGTTGTTCAATATTTAGCAAATGAATTCCGCTCAAAGCAGCCGTAGGGCCGTCTGAAAATTACTATGAGGGAGGAGTGTTCTCTCTTTGTTGACTGCCTCATGGTGACATGAAAACGTTGTTCCATTTGCTTAATCTTACAATGTATTTATAGCGATTGTGTCCGATGTACATTTACTCCATATCACTAACTTTGTTCATTTCCTTTTACCCTTGAAATCAAGTACAGAGCTGTGCTACTTTATCGCTTGACGTAAACATCTTTTTTGTTGAGTTGTTTTATTACCGTTTCCAATGACTCGCTTCTACTCAAGTAACACTATTTTTTGTATTTTGCGAAAGGTTATGGAGAAAATGAACATGAGACCATATGTTTACTCCAACTGCAATAATTTATAGAGCTGTATGGCCATTTCGGAAATTTATTCCTCATCAGCAGCACTAGAACCCAAACAAAGGAAATCCATAATTTCAAAAAATGTTAAAATGCATAAAACCAAACGAAATCCGAATAATCAGTAATATCAATATAGCTAAGGACAAAACTACGATGGTTGGGGTCAATCCTTCGGTTTTAGAATTTACATAAATTTAGATAATAGTAATTGAACAAAGTGTACACATGAGATATTATCTAATGTACAAGTACACCATATCTAAGAAATAAAAAAGAGCATACATCTCTACCACGGGGAATTGTTTTACCAACTCCACACTGCAATAAAAGACAAACTCCTGTATTGGATATTTTACGAAAGGATATGGAGTAAATGAACATGAGACCATAACACATGTGTTTACCCCAACTGCAATAATTTTAATGAGTTGTACCTTTCCTTTCTTGACAGGTGATAGTCTGGCATACCATAATGGTCAGAAATTTTCAACACCACATCGAGATAACGACAATTCTCATATAAATTGTGGTTGGCATCATGGGGGAGCATGGTGGTATGCCAACTGTGCAATGTCCAATTTAAATGGGATATATTTGACGGACTACTTGCACAAGTCCATATTTTGGTTTCATTGGAAATATAAACCATTGAAAGCAACGTCTATGATGATTCGTCCGACAAAATGACTCTGTAAAATGACCTCAAAGCTTATAAAGAGATAAAGCTGTAATAAACAAGGACTACCTGAAAATGATAGTTATAATTATCTTGTGTTTTCCATTTTTTTTCCCTTTATTGTCATCAATTCAGATATTAAAAACTGGCATCAAAAATGAAAATAGAATGTAAACTGAAAATATTTCCTTCTCTAATTTGGTAAAATAATGACAGATGTCTCCAAAGGGTATATTTCAATATCATTACCCTTTCGCGATAACATATCATTTTAGGCGGGAATAGACGATTTTAATATCTACGGGATGACTGTCATTTTAGCATGTTACTCGCAAACAACCAACAACTTGATTTTCGGTATTATTAGGAAAAGAGAGGAGGGCAAACATTTTCTTTTGCAAATGACTAAATTCTGTAGTTACTGTGAATTTAAATTCTGCAAATGCCCATTCGACAACTTATGTCCCTGCAGTGCAGATTAAATCTAAACGTTTGGAAGACCATAAACTCAAAGATGTTTAAAAACTGATAGAGAACAAAAAGGCAATATGATCTAAATGAAAAGCCAAAACTATCTAAGGACAGGGCTTTGCATGAGGGAGATACTCCAGAGTTTTCAACAAAATTTACAAAAATTTAGATATTGTGAGGTTGCAAATATATTCGGCTTTCAGGTCAGCACCAAAGTACTGACTACTGGGCTGGTGAATACCCTTGGGGACTAACAGTCCACCAGCAGTGGATCGACCCAGTGGTAATAAATGACTAAATACCAAAGTTACTGTGAATTTAAATTCTGCATTTGCGCATTTCGACAAATTATGTCTCTTCAGTGTAGATAAAATCTAAACGTTTGGAAGACCATAAACTCAAAGATGTATAAAAACTGATAGAGAACAAATAACAAATATGATCTAAATGTAAAGCCAAAATCAACATGGAAAGGGCTTTGAGGGAGATACGATTTTCAATTTGGAAATTACTCAAATAACTTGAAATAATTAATCTAAAAACACCATCAAGATATTACCCTACTGTGTTGATAGATATCTTGGTATGCAAACTTTACTGCTGTCCCTTTCTAGATCAGATCGTGAAAACAGGTTTGACAGCATCAATGAGGGATTTAAGCGAATAAATCTGGACCGCCTCGAAGAAGATAATAAAATTACGCAATAAACCCGGAACGATTCCGGAACAGACATTAGCATGCGGTTTGATTAAAAACTATCGATATAAATAAGAAATATTTCACTAATTATATAATGTGTCTTATTTGACGCCTTTTTGATTGAACAATCAGAGCATTGAAAACGATCATAATAATTTGTTTCAAACATTATTTCTATTCATTGTACCGGTGATACCGGAACTAACACTTAGCTTTTCAATCGTTGTTTTTATTTACTGATTATCGTAAATGACACAAAAAGACGCTCATCAAGGTGAATAGGATTACTTGAACGATGTCAGCATGCCCTGGTTAGAGCAAAATAATATAGGAATAAGGTTTTAGCACTAATAATCTCTGCGGGAGTTAAACTTTACAATGTCAGCGTGACCAGTGGCCGGAAAACCAGTATTCAATTGGCAGCTGAATAATACTTAGACTTGAAGCTTTTTGCTACATGATCTAGAATAAGGACTAATTTTCTTCCGTCACAAATGCTTATGCATGGTCACTTTGCAAAGTTAAATTGTTGAAATTTGACGTTATGTTTGGGGAGATTAAGCCAACATTAGCAAGCTGTACGAAAAACAAATGCTTACTGTAACATGAGGCTGAAATACTGTAGAAGAACTTTCATTCGTGGACATCAATTTTCGTTGTTTTCATAAACTTCACTGTTCCATTGGTACTTGAATTCGTTTTTTTCTAATTTTATGCAAAAATGCATTACGTTGGGAGCTTATTTTCGTGGTTTTAGCGAACCACGAAATCCCCGAAAATTAGAACCCATGCACAATAGTATTTTACGGGAGATTGCACACGAGATTATTTTATTTGATGATTTTTCGGGGAAATATGCCAAACGGATTCTTGTACGACAATAAAGAATAAAAGCCGGTATTCAAAGACCAATAACGGGTCTGGTGTTTTTAGCAATAAAAAAATATTGGGTTTAATCCTGGTTTTTCTGGGAATCCAAGACTATAAAGTCAGGGAGTCTCGAATTTTATTGCCTGTGGATTCTTAGGTCTGGGATTCCAAGGCTGTAAGGTCTAGGTTTGTCCAGAAAGGGTACCAATACCAGACTATCCGGACCAAAACCAGACTGTAATTTGATTGGTAAAAAGGTATTTAGAGTTGTATTTGTAGTGTTTGTGTGATTTGTGGGAGTATATCTTTGATATAGTGGGGCCTATAAGACCCATTTTTTGCAGGGGGCCTACCAAAGACTTGTATTGCCAAGTTTGGTTCCAAATGGCTCAGCAGATTCAAACGAAAATATCTTTGAATGTGTCTTCCAATAGGGTCCAGTATTAAACTATGTACCTCACTGGTTGCCATCTTGGATACAGCGCGGAACTGAAAAACACCTTTCTTGCAGAAGATTACATAAGGACTTTTGTGGCCAAGTTTGGTTCCAATAGGCTCTGCAGTTTCAGAGAAAATCTTTGGATGTGTTTTCCCATAAGATCCAATGTTTATATCATGTCCCCCACTGGCTGTCATCTTGGAAATAAAGGGGACTTGAACAACAATTTCTGCAGGGGACCATCAAAAAACTATTATGGCCAAGTTTGCTTCCAATTGGCCCAGTAGTTTCTGAGATCTGCGGATATGTTTTTCGTTTAAACAATGTTCACCGCTGATGGCAGTTCTGGATATGTTGCGTACCTGCAAAACACATTTTTCCAGGGGGCAGCCAAAGGACTAATTTGGCCAAGTTTAGTTCCAAATGGTTCAGCAGCTTCAGCTAAGATCTCTTTGAATGTGTTTCCTTATAGTGTCTCAAGTTTACATTATGTTCCAGGCTGGTGGCAATCTTTGACAAAGCGCAGATCTGATTTTTTTTTTGCAGGGACCACCAAAAAACTACTTTGGCCAAGTTTGGTTCCAACTGGGTCAGTAGTTTCAGAGGCGAAGATCTTTGAATGTGTTTTCCAGTAGGTCAACAGTGCTTAACTATGTTCCCTGCTGGCAACCATCTTGGATAGAGCCGTCCTTAAAAACATCTTTTTGAAGGGACGAGCCAAGGACTATTGCGGCCAAGTTTGGTTCTAATTGGCTCAACAGTTTCAGAGAAGATCTTTGAATGCGTTTTCCCGTATTGTCCAATGCTAATATTTTGTTCCCCTGTGATGGGCATCTTGTATACAGCTCAGGTGCGAAAAACTCCTGTTTTTCAGAGGATCACGCAGGGACGTGTTATTGTGGTTAAGTTTGGTTCCAATTGACTCAACAGTTTTTGAGAAGTTCTATGATGCGTTTTCCCGTAAGATCTAATGTTAAAATTATGTTCCCACTAGTAGCCATTTTGGATATGGCGCATAACTGAAAAACACCTTTTCTTCCAGTAGACAACTCAAGGACTATTTTTGCCAAGTTTAGTTCCAATTGGCTCAGCAGTTTCAGCGAAGATCTCTTTGAATGCGTTTTCTCACTGAATAATGTTTACATTTCAGAGTGTCTAATGTCCTGAAAAACATAATCCGCGAAGATCTTTGAATATGTTTTCCGGTAGTGTCCAATGCCAAAATTATGTTCCCCGATGGTTGGCATCTTGTCTACACCGCAGACCTGACAAACACCTTTTTGCAAAGGATCACCCAAAAAGTATTGTAGCAAAGTTTTTGAGCAGTTCTATGAATGTGTTTTCTCATAAGATCCAATGTTAAAACTATGTTCCCTACTAGTAGACATTTTTGACAAGGCGCGTACCTGAAAAACACCTTTTTCCAGGGGACAAGGCGCGTACCTGAAAAACACCTTTTTCCAGGGGACAACCCAAGGACTATTTTGGTCAAGTTTAGTTCCAATTGGTTCAGCAGTTTCAGCAAAGATCTCTTTGAACTTGTTTTCTCATAGTGTCTAATGTTTACATTATGTTCCAGGCTGGCGGCCATCTCTGATATAGTGCAGACCTGAAAAACATTTTTTTTTTGCAGGGACCACGAAAAAAACTATTATAGCCAAGTTTAGTCCCAACTGGGTTATTTGTTTCAAAAGATATAAATCTGTCCTGAAAAACATAATCAGAGAAGATCTTTGAATGTGTTTTCCAAGATATATGAATGTGTTACCCATAGAATCCAATATTCAAACTATGTTCCCTACTAGAAGCCATTTTTGACAAGGCACGTACCTGAAAAACACCTTTTTCCAGGGGACAACCCAAGTACTATTTTGGCCAAGTTGAGTTCCAATTGGCTCAGCAGTTTCAGCAGAAGATCTCTTTGAATTTGTTTTTTTCTCGTAGTGTCTAATGTTTACATTATGTTCCAGGCTGACGGCAATCTTTGATAAAACGCAGACCTGAAAAAGATTATTTTGCAAGGACATTCAAAAACTATTATGGCAAAGTTTGGTTCCCATTGAGTAAGTAGTTTCAGGGGCAAAGATCTTTGAATGTGTTTTCCAGTAGGTATACAATGTTAAACTATGTTCCTTGGCTGGTAGCAATCTTGGATATAAAGCTGTCCTGAAAAACACCTTTTTGCAGGGACATCCAAAAAATAAATAACTATTAAGGCAAAGTTTGGTTCCAACTGGGTATTAGTTTCAGAGGCAAAGATCTTTGAATGTGTTTTCCAGTAGGTCAACAATGTTAAATGTTTGTTCCCTGCTTGCAGCCATCTTGGATTTAAAGCTGTCCTAAAATAAAACTTTTTTGCAGGGACGAACCAACGACTATCGTGGCCAAAGTTGGTTCCAGTTGGTTCAGCCGTTTCAGCGAAGATCTCTTTGAATGTGTTTCCTCATAGTTTCTCATGTTTACATTATGTTCCAGGCTGGTGGCAATCTTTGACATAGCGCAGACCTGAATTTTTTTCTTGCAGGGAGCATAAAAAAAAACCTTCCTTGGCCAAGTTTGGTTCCAACTGGGTCAGTAGTTTCTTTGAATGTGTTTTCCAGTAGGTCAACAGTTCTTAACTATGCTCCCTGCTGGCAACCATTTTTGATATAGAGCTGTCCTTAAAACATTATTGGAAGGGACGAGCCAAGGACTATTTCGGCCAAGTTTGGTTCTAATTGGCTCAGCAGTTTCAGTGAAGATCTTTGAATGTGTTTTCACGTACTGTCCAATGCTAAAATTTTGTTCCCCTGTTATGGGCATCTTGTATAACGCTCAGGCGCGAAAAACTCCTTTTGACAGAGGATCACGTAGGACTATTGTGGTTAAGTTTGGTTCCAATTGACTCAGCAGTTTTTGAGAAGTTCTACGATGTGTTTTCCCATAGGATCTAATGTTAAAACTATGTTTCCACTAGTTCCCGTTTTGGATATGGCGCATAACTGAAGAACACCTTTTTTTCGAGTGGAAAACTCAAGGACTATTTCGGCCAAGTTTAGTTCCAATTGGCTCAACAGTTCCAGCGAAGATCTGTTTGAATGCGTTTTCTCATAGTGAATAATGTTTAAATTCCAGAGTGTCTAATGTTTACATTATGTTCCAAGCTGGCGGCAATCTTTGATATAGTGCAGACCTGAAAAAAACATATTTTTTTTGCAGGGACCACGAGAAAAACTATTATGGCTAAGTTTGGTTTCAACTGGGTTAGTTGTTTCAAAAGAAATAAATCTGTCCTGAAAAACATAATCAGAGATCTTTGAATGTGTTTTCCAGTAGCTTCCAATGCCAAAACTATGTTCCCCGATGGTTGGCATCTTGTCTAAGGCTCAGACCTGAAAAACACCTTTTTTGCAAAAACCCAAAACTTTTGTAGCAAAGTTTACTTCCAATTGGCTCAGCAGTTTTTGAGATCTATGAATGTTTTTCCCCATAGTACCCAATGTTAAAACTATGTTCCCCACTAGTAGCCATTTCCGATAAGGCGCGTACATGAAAAACACCTTTTCTCCAGGGGACAACCCAAGGATTATTTTGGCCAAGTTAAGTTCCAATTGGCTCAGCAGTTTCAGAAAAGATTTCTTTGAATTTGTTTTCTCATAATGTCTAATGTTTACATTATGTTCCAATCTGACGGCAATCTTTGATATAGCGCACACCTGAAAAGCATTTATTTTGTAGGGACATCCAAAAACCTATTATGGCAAAATTTTGGTTCCAACTAGGTTTCAGAGGCAAATTTTTCATTAGATCAACATATTAAATGTTGTTCCCTGCTGGTAGCAATCTTTGATTTTAAGCTGTCCTGAAAAAAAAAAACCTTTTTCCAGGGACGAACCAAGGACTATTGTGGCCAAGGTTGGTTCCAATTGGCTCAGCAGTTTCAGAGAAGATCATTGAATGCGTTTTCCAGTAGTGTCCAATGCTATAAATATGTTCCCCGCTAGTGGGCATTTTGTATACAGCGCAGACCTGATAAACAACCTTTTCACAGAGGATCACCCAAGGACTATTGTGGCCATGTTTGGTTCCAATTGACTCGTCAGTTTTTGAAAAGATTTTTGATGCGTTTTCCCATAGGATCAAATCTTAAAAACAAGGTTCCTCACTAGTAGCCATTTTGGATATGGCGCGTACCTGAAAAACATTTTTTTTCAGGGAAAACCTTAGGACTATTTTGGCCAAGTTTTGTTCTAATTACTCATCAATTTCAGCGAAGGTCTCTTTGAAAGTGTTTTCTCATAGTATCTTGTGTTTACATTATGTTCTAGACTGATGGCAATCTTTAATATAGCGCGGACATGAAAAACATTTTTTTGCAGGGACATCCAAAAAAACCTATTATGGCCAAGTTTGCTTCCCACTGGGTTAACAGTTTCAGAGGCGAAGATCTTCGGACATGTTTTTCCAGTAGGTCAACAATGTTAATTGTTGTTCCATACTGGCAGCCATCTTAGATATAAAGCTGTCCTGAAAAACACTTTTTTGCAGGGACGAACCAAGGGCTATTGTGGGTAGATTTGGTTCCGATTGGATCAGCAGTTTCAGAGATCTTTGAATGTGTTTTCCTGTAAGTGTCCAATATTAAAAACATTATGTTTCTTGCTGGTGGGCATCTTGTATACAGGACAGACCTGAAAAACACTTTTTTTCGCAGAGAAGTGTGGCCAAGTTTGGTTCCAATTGGCTCAGCAGTTTCTGGCATCTATGAATGTGTTTTTCCCATAGGATCTAATGTTAAAACTATGTTCCCTACTAGTAGCCAATTTGGATATAACACTGACCTGAAAAACACCTTTTTTTCAGGGGACAGACCAAGGACTACTATGGGGAAATTTGGCTAGTATTGGCCGAGCAGTTTCAGGGGAAGATCTTTGAATTATTTTTCCATATGATTATTGTGACCAAGTTTGTCTCCAATTGCCTTAGTAGTTTCGGAGATGATCTTTGAAGGTGTTTTCCCATAAAACTATGTTCCCCCTTAGTGGCCATCTTGGATGAGGTATGAACCAGCCATACACAAGTTTTTAAATGGGACCACCTAAAAACTATGTGACCAAATCTGGTTCAAATTTGCCTTGTGATTTCAGAGAAGATATTTGAAAAGTGTATGGAAAAAGATGGATATACAATAGACGTTAAGTGATGACAAAAGCATACCCTGGCATAGGCGGGTGAGCTAAAAAGTTATAGCCTGAAGCCCACTTTATTTTTAAGAAACTAACAATCTATCCTTGAAAAGTTAAAAGGTCACTAATCATGGTGCATTACACATCGTCTTGGAATGATCCATCTAAATGCAAAATACCACATGCCTATATCAAAAGTCAAAAAGTATAACTCAGAGACGACTTTGTTAATGACGGACAGACATACAGAGTGATTACTTTAAGGTTTCTTACACTACATGGTAGGGCCCTTATAACGAATAACATCTAAGCAAATGACTGCAGGACTTTGCATGAAGTAGATGCTCCTTAGTTTTAAACACAATTTTCAATTATTGATCTATCTCAACTCTTCCGACTTAATCTACCTACAGCTAAGGCCATTCAAAAAAAAATGTTTGTTTCTCAAGCCTTTTTATTTTAAATTAAATGCAGAAGAGCGGTTTTTATTTTTTATCTTATTTTTTTTCTTGGATGGCACTAACATTAAACTAAGACTTCACTTATATCACTTTTATAAATTTTTAACTGTTAACACATTTTGATACTTCCGAGTTTAATTACTAAGATATTAGAACAAACACTTTAGGTTTTGGTAAGATTTTGAGCTCAAAGTTCTAGTTGCAAAAAACGACAAAAAAAAAACTAGAAGATGACATGCCCCCGCGCAAGGTTGAATCAAATTGGATTTTTTTAGTTATATTTGTGTCTGTAAGACACATATGATGCCCCCGCTAAACACGTGATATTCTAGGTTGCACATATAAACTATGTACCCTCTATTATTACTAAATCACCAAAAAAATTAAAAGTTTAACAATGTATATTTTTGAAAAAAAGGAACCGAAATCAAAATACATGCAACATGCACATCTTCAATATAGGTACAAATTAACTGCAAAATGAAAAGCTTCCTAGCATCCAAACTGTAGGAGGAGTTGTGCGGACAATCTGTGTACCATCTATTAATAATTCACCCAATAAATGACTAAGTTCAACAATGTGTATTTTTTCCAAAAATGCATCAAAATCAAAATCCTTCCCACATGCAAATCTTCAATATAAGTAAAAAGTATCTGCAAAATAAAAACTTCCTAGCATAAAAACTGTAGGAGGAGTTGCACGGACAAACTATGTACCCTCTATTACAAAATCACCAAAAAATAACGAAGTTCAATAATGTATAATTTTGACAAAAATTTACCAAAATCAAAATCCTTACTACGTGCACGTCTTCAATATAGGCTCAAATTATCTGCAAAATAAAAAAATTCCTAGCATCAAAACTGTAGGAGGAGTTGCGTGGACATAAAATGTACCTTCTATTACTAAATCACCAAAAAATGACCAAGTTCAACAATGTATTATTTTGATAAAAATTAACAAAAATCAAAATCCTTAACACATGCACATCTTCAATATATGTACAAAAGATCTGCAAAACAAAAACTTCTTAGCATTAGAACTGTAGGAGGAGTTGCGCAGACAAACTATGTATCCTCTATGAAAAATCACCAAAAATGACTAAGTTCAATAATGTTTATTTTGAGCAAAAATGCACCAAAATCAAAATCCTTATCACATGACCATCTTCAATATATGTACAAATGATCTGCAAAATAAAAACTTTCTAGCATAAAAACTGTGGGAGGGGTTGCGTGGACAAACCATGTACCCCCTCGGATGGACGGACAGACATGGGTAAAACAGTACTTTTAGTCGCGGGGGCATAAAAATGGTGGAAATTGAAAAAAAATTGATGAGGCTAGCGGGGCTTGAGAAACAAATATCTTTTTTTTTAAATAGCCTAAAAGTCATTTAACTCACCCGTTAATGTTTTCCCACAAAATGGGTATTGATTCTAAATTAGAGACATTATATCAAAGCACAGGTAAAATGTTTCAAGTGTTTTCAGAAGAAATGTTTGAATTAGTTGCCAAAAAGTCCAATGTGTTGATGCTTTTGTCATTGTCAGATTTAACTTGTTTATATGAGCAATTAAGGATCATAATGTCTCAGATCGGTTTGGTTCTAATTTATCATGTTTTTTCAGGGATAAAGATCTTTGAATGTTTACCACAGGACCAATTTATAAACTATGTTCCAAGCATGCACCCATCTTGGACGAGATACAGACATGTGGGACATTTTCAAGAGCACTATTAGAGGAAAATAGAGATCAACCTTATTTCAAATAAGTTTCATAGAAATTCTTCGAGAGTTTCTCATTTGTATCAAATGTTCTCAACTATGGATGTGTTTATAATTTATGTTAAATGTTGAGCTATGGACGTATTTACCATTTTTGTCAAATGTTGAACTATGGATGTGTTTTCCATCGGTGTAAAATGTTTTACTATTTTCCATGTTTGCAACCATATTAGACTGGGGGCTTTTCTGGTGTAACATATTTTTTACATGGACCACCCAAGGTCTGTTGTGACCAAGTTTGAATTCAATTGTGACTTTATGGTTAAATAAAGGGCTATGCCGAGCACAGCATCATACGACCGCAGCATGTCGAATACTAAAATTTGAACAAGTGTAATTCAAAATGAATGAGCTAGATACAGTAATTAAATGGACACAATAAAGAGCTTGAATCAGTTGCAATTTTGGCCCCTTTAGCTCAGAAATGGGAAAAGCCGTGCCAAATTTGTTGACTTACTACTGAAAGCTTATATAAAGAAGAATCCAAAGAAAAAAATTCTGATCGAAATCCGATGAATAATAGGATTTCAAATATTTCCAAAAATTACAATTTCGGCCCCTTTGACCCCTTGTAGCTCGACGAGGGTAAGAGCTATGGAAAATCCGCTGCCATACTACTGACATCTTACATCAAGAGGAATCCGAAGAAAAACTAGAGGCTCCCAGGAGCCTGTATCACTCATCTGGCTTTCAGTTGCCATAATGAAGCTAACAATTTAAGTAATACAGTTGAACTTAAGTCTCTCAAACTTTGTTAGCTCAAACACCACCAATATCTTAAACTGTATTTAAAGTCTGATAATGTTTTACTATATGTCTTTGTTTGCCATTTTTGACAAAAATGTACTTGCTTATGACCACTTTCAACACCAGTTTTGAAGCTGAGACATACTTTTGTAAATGGCAGTCAACAACAATTTATTAAACCTTATTTTTAAGTTACCACATCAATATTTATTTGGAAACCAAATTTCATTGAAATAGGAAAATGTTAAATTTTCCCGACTAATATGTCATATTGATGATCCCCCCCACCGACTATTTTTTTCGTGCCTCAAAAAATAGTCGGTAGGGTAGATAATCGATATGACATATTAGTATTGTGTTAAAAAAAAAAACAGCCAGAGGTGTTAAAAAGCTACACAGAAAAAGTTAAAAAAACTAAATAGTACCCCAATAAAATGTGTTTATTCCTTATACTAAAAAAGCAATTAATTTACTTGGTTAACCAATATCGACTATTACTTAGCAACAATCTAACATAGTATTGATTACAACACTTTACTTCATTAAAAATTTAAATGACAAACCAAGCTTATTTTGTAGTAGCTATTGATTTCAATTAATAGACTATCATGTTAACAAACATAAAATTAATTGGAAGAGTGTTCTTTCAACCGATGCCAAGGTGTAATTTCATTTCATTTAAACGTAAGCAAGATGGCTTCACTCAAGTAAATTTCACAGTATCCAGACAACGCTATTTCATAAATATCAATGGAAGAACGCAAAAGTTTTGAGGGGACTTTAAAGAAATTGAAAATGCTTTGTGTGAAAAACCCGAAAAAAAGGAATGACAAAGATAGAAAATTGTTGTCATCTTCATAGTTGTTTCAAAAGAATAGTATACCAACAATTATAGAAGGAGTAAGGGAGATTGAGGATTTTATTAGACGGACACAAACACAAAAGGTATGTCAAGCAACCGTATAGTACTTATTGTATTAATGTAAACCAAATACACTTTACATGTTTATTTACCCGGTTGTTAATATATTTTTCCAATAAATATTGGAAAATCAATATGATATGAGTTGTCTTCCCCCAACCTGGAATATACATTTCACGCGTTCCAATTTCTACCTGTGTAGAAACTGGAATTTCAAGAATGTTGGCGAGAAATTTAAATTCTTTTACAACTCTAAAAGTTTTTCCGAAAAATTTTAAAAATGTAAATTATTAAAAAATTTTAAAAATACCCTTAAAAATGAAGCAACCAACAGCCCCAGATTTATATCCAGAATTACCTATAGAAGATGGACAAAATTATAGACTACAAAAAATAACAGAAATAGAAAAAACATTAATAAATGAAAGAGATAAACGTAAATCACTATACAAGAAATATAAACGAGGAGTTAACGTAACGGATGGCGTAGACACAAGTCTTATTTCAGCCTCCGTTATTTTAGCAGGTGTAGGAATTGCAGTGCCCCCCTTACTTCCATTGCAAATTGCAGCTGTCGCGTGTGGAGGTTAAGTTGCTTGTGTTAAACTTATTAGACGTAAACTTACAACAAAATCAAAGAAACATTACCAAATTAAAACCATGGCAGAAAGCAAGTTAAACAGTATAAAAAATTTAATTTCAAAATCTTTAACTGATGGACAGATAAATGAAAATGAATTTAAATTGATTTTGGATGAATTAGAAAAGTATAATGAAATGAAAGAAACTGTACGAACAAAACAAACACAAACAGTATTAAATGACAGTGAAAGAAAAAAATTAATAGAAGAAACAAAAGCAAGAGTAAGAAGTGAATTAAAAAAAAATGGAAAATTTCTAATTTTCTTTAACAAAATTACTATAGTAAATGATCCTCCACCAAAATATGAATAAAAATTTTTTATTAAAAATGGCTGAAGGAGGAGAAATTGAAATGAATGATTTAGTTAGACAGGATGATGATAATGAAGTAGAAACTTCTTTTAAAAATGATTATGAGTTTCACCAGTATATAAATGAATATTTTGAACAATTTGAAAATTTATCACGAGAAGATCGAAGAACTCACAAAAATAAAATAATCAAACAAATGATAAAAAGATTTTACAAAGTAAATGACGAATTAGATTTAAATAATGATCATGAAAATTTCTTTTTAGATGGAGATGATAATGGAAGAATTAATTTATATGTAAGAGATAGAACTGGTAAGGAATTTAAATTAACATGGTACGAAGGAGGAGTATTAAAATTTTATAAATTTAGAACTCTTAAAGGAAAATACGGGGTTAATTTCATTAGAAGTGTTTTAGGTGTCGACCATTATAATATAACTAATCAACATATTACTGAAGTTGAAAATAGATTAGAAAGTCTAAACCAAGACAGTATTTTTTCAAATGAAATAACTTCCGAACAAGAGGCAGAAGAACTTTTAGAAACAGCAAGTAATTCAGAAACATCTGTAACATCGATTATTGATGATGAAACATTTAAGAGAG